>CAXARO010000977.1:0-24753 GCA_963971305.1 Arcuatula senhousia
TACCAATATTATTAATTTTCCTGGTTTGATGAAAAAAGTATCAGCTCCTGGATTCTTAAATTTGTGGTTCTCAAGTGTCAGTTTAAAGAATAATGTGAATTTTCCTTTTCATCATGTTCATTGGATATCAAATTTCGTGGGTTAAGCCCATCTGTGAAAACCACAAAAAATGATATCTGATGAATAATAATGAAACCACAGTAGTTCAGTTAAGACTGGTTTCATTTTAGATAATTATTTATACCTTTTCCTTTTGACATCTCTTTCATAACTAAAGCTTCATACAGAGCCTTCACCTCTGGTAATTGACAAAACTTCTTCTTCATTACTTCACTTCCTGAAATAAAAATTACAAAAAAAAATTCCAGACAAATAATTTTGCTGAGCATAATGCTTGTTTCATAAATTCAATACTCATAAAGGAGTTCTAAAAACATTAACATTTACATAAGAACAGTAGATGTACATGTATGTTGCCTGTGTCCCGGAATGTTCGGTGCGTGTATTTAACACCCTTAATTGACCCAGCTAGGCCAAGTAGGGCGGTCAGTTTAATTGGCGGACAAAACTGGGTACCTGGAGAAAACTACCAACCTTTGGCAGGTAATTGAAAAACACAATCACATACAAATGGGGAAATCCCATTTTGATAAATTAAAATCAGGACTTGAACCCCACCTGAGATGTGATCTGTGAGTGATCAATAGTTTGGTATTGCATAAGACGACTTGGCCACCCAGGCCCCTAGAATATTCAGATGACAGGAAGAAGATATGTTATGGGCATGCAAGAAATCACTTTACAATATATAGTACTATAGAAAGAAGCTAAGAGGCTGTAACATACTGTTGCCCAGAAAACTATGACTGATTTTTTTTACACAGCAAGGCAACAGATACATGTTGTACTGCCAAAGTGACCCGTTTTGAAACTTGATGCAAGCGATAGAACAAGAATATAGCACAAACATGTCTATACTTCTGACAGAATTCCACATCTTCTACCTACATTTAATTGTTAAGTAATCCTTCCTGAAAAATTCAGTTTGCACAGTCATGACAGTTTTATGAAAATCAGCTTCAATGTACTGTCACATACTGTATGGCTTTTAATTTTGTTTTTTATCTACATGTAATTTCATACCAATATTAGTATTTTATTTTACTTTTGTGGACATTTGTGTTCCCATCAAATTAAACTCATATAATATAATATTAAATACGAAAGAATATATGTATGTTTTATCATGTTTATATTCCAATTTAGTAAAATTCTTAAATGAAAATTAATAAGCTCCTGCAGAGCGGGAGCTAAGTTGACTGAGTATGATGCCTTAAACCGGAAGACGTGTAAGCTAGTCAGAAATCCGCACCCAATAACACAGAATGCAAAATTAAATTCCATTTTTGTAATTTTCAATTTAAAAAAATAATAAACATAGTTATTGTATTAATATAATTATTTAAAGTATTCCCAGCTATGAAATGTTTTAAACGTAAAGAATTTGTATTAAAAAATTAGGACTTCTGGCATATTTTAATTATTGGCGTCCATATGCATTCTATCACTAGAGGTCGCGGCCATCAAAACAAAATGACAGAAGCGCGGGAACCTGTCATTCTAATTTTCGTGAAGCAAGCCCCCACAAAAAAGCGTTGTATTGTCAACCAAACAAATAACTTGGTTAATTCAGCAGACAAATTTCATTCGCTGCAGTCATTAGATTTACTTTGTCCTCAATAAACAAACTGTGTTTGTTATTTTCCCTCCAGCCAGCTGTGCATTCGAAAATGAAAGTAGAGGGTGACTTCGGCGAGGTCCGCAGAATATAACTTCCTTGTTCTGTTTGCAGCGCGTTCTTTTTTTCAAAATCATATAAATGATTGCCTTTCTTGTTGTTATTATAAAGATAACGAGTTCTTGCTTTAAGTAAAGTATGCGGCACCATATATTTATATATATATATATATATAGGAAATTTACTTTATCTGTGGGAGCTTTTCAGGTTTAACCTGCATCATATTACATTTTTGAAAGAGTCTTGCAAGTTATTATTTATAATTACAAACTTACCTCCAAATACAAAAGAGTCATTTATCCATCCCATACAGATTATATGAGCTTCTGGACATGTGTTATTGTAAATATTCACCTAAAAAACAAACAATCAAAAGTTAATATATATAGATTATCAAACAAGGTTTTCCATATCAAGTCCCATATCATTCCGAGGCTCCCATATTAAAAGGAGGCGAAAGCCGAGACCTAATATTGATCGAGGAATGATATAGGAATACCCTGTGTCATAATTTTTTTATCATACATTTTCAGCAAACAAATAAAGATACAAATATACTATTTACATACTGTGACGTCAAATTTCAAAGTGAGGCTCTAGACCTTGATATGGCATATTAGCCTACACGTCAAATCATATAGAGAATCTCCAGATAAAAAGAAAAGAAAATCTTAAATTTGCAAATGGACTAAGTAATTCAGACCTGTGCTTGGGGGCAACAAAAGAAGCAATATGTAGTAAACATGCAAAACACGAAATCAAATTATATTATTAATAGGGATATAAAACAAACAAATGTTTTACAATATGTATTGCATTCTTTCTTACATAGCTTGTGTTTGACATGGCCACTAAATGTATGTCTTGTCTACCAGCACAATCACTTAAAATCAACTACCATGACTACCTAAGCTTTCATTTCTTGATATAAACACAAAAAGTGTCTATATACCCAATATAAGATGGCTACCTATTATTCTTTTCAAACAATTCATTGTCCACAAAAGTACAAAAACAAAAGAAAGTTTTCAACCTGAAAAAAAAAGACCCAAGTTCACAGAGTCACTGGAGCATGAAAATGGGGTCAGGGTCAAACAACATGGTGGCTATTGCGTAGACCATATTCTCAACTGTCTGTATACCCAAAATCAAATGCCTAGCTTAGTAGCTATTATATGTTTCAAGCAATTCATTGTCCACTAAAGTCTAACAAAAAAGTTAACAGCCTAAAATAAGACCTAACTTTACGGAGCAACTGGAGGGTGAAAATGGGGTCAGCGTCACATGCCATTTGTGTAAACCATAACCTGTACTGTCTGTATACCAAATATCAGATGCTTAGCTTTATACTTTTCAATGAATTTAATGTTCACAAAAGTCTAACAAAATAGTTTACGCTGCTGTCATCATGGTCACAGTCACCACCGAAAGGTAATACCTTAAATGTCTGCCTTCAGCCACTATTTGTCTAAGGGGAGACAAAAACCAGGGTATCTTAGGTACAATAAAAGTCATAAACTTTGGACAGAACAAGGTTGGGGAAATGTTTAGAATGTCAACTCTTGTACAATGTATAGTCATCAGAGTTCTGTTTTACTTTTAAACTGAGGAAAATAATCTACACAGGGAGCCCTAGGAAGGGATGTTGAATGCGCAGTGGCGGATCCAGAAATTCTGAAAAAGAGGGGGCCCACTGACTGGCCTAAGAGGGGGCCAACTTCGGTCACGCTTCAATGATTTTCTATATATTCAACCAAATGTTTCCACCAAAAGGGGGGCCAGGCCTCCCCCCTGGATCCGCCTATGATGCGGCCTTAGTCACGGGGTCAGTCCCTAAATACATGTATTACAGTTACATGTAGATTCTACTTACTGTATGACAGAGAGAATCCCAGATTTTCTGTATCATGTTGATCAATACTTATGAGTTCTGAAAAGATTTAAATCATTCAACAAGTAATACTGTGAGCGAGCTCACAAAAGGATACCCCCCGCTTCATATTGGACTCAAATCTCAAGTCCAATTATCTCCCCTGAATGATGTCAGAGTGCAATGAAAATTTTTCATGCAAATCTACATATGATGTACTTCCTTCATGTAAAGTTTCATCAAAATCCATCAAGTGGTTTAGGAGGAGTTGCGCTTACGGGGTCTCCCATTGAATAATGTATTTAAAAAGTCTAAGTCCAATTATCTCCCCTGAATGATGTCAGAGTGCAATGAAAATTCTTCATGCACATCTACATATGATGTACTTCCTTCATGTAAAGTTTCATCAAAATCCATCAAGCGGTTTAGGAGGAGTTGCGCTTACAGGGTCTCCCATTGAATAATGTATTTAAAAAGTCTAAGTCCAATTATCTCCCCTAAATGATGTCAGAGTGCAATGAAAATTTTTCCTGCACATCTACATATGATGTACTTCATTCATGTAAAGTTTCATCAAAATTCATCAAGCGGTTTAGGAGGAGTTGCGCTTACGGGGTCTTCCTTTGAATAATGTATTTAAAAAGTCTAAGTCCAATTATCTCCCCTAAATGATGTCAGAGTGCAATGAAAATTCTTCATGCACATCTACATATGATGTACTTCCTCCATGTTAAGTTTCAGCAAAATCCTTCAAGCGGTTTAGGAGGAGAAGCGCTCACAAGTTATGTGGACAGACGGACGGACAGACAGACAGACAGACAGACAGGGTGTTTCCTATATACCCCCAAACTTTGTTTGCGGGGGGTATAATAACGTGTACATCATAATACCAACATACAAGTATTTGGAATTTACATGTATAATGGCGGCCTTCCATTTATAGACATCATGCACTTATCATGCTTATAGACAAATAGAGTTTTCTATCTCTCAGATGAGTGCAGATGTTGGTTTGTCTGAAATAGGGCTTTAATTTTTGTTTTCATTTACCAGATTTGATGCACTGAATTGGAAAATGGCAGAGCAACAGTGTGCTATATCAGGAACATGAGGAAGGAACCGCTTACTCTCCTTTAGCTACAATAATGTAGCTCCTTTGACATCTTTGATTGGGCGGAGCTACAATGCGGTCCCATTGCTCGTAACGGAGCAACGCCGAAAGCGAAATCACACCGGGCGCAATTCAATCCATTAGTCTGAGACGTAAAATTTGGTTTTAAAAGATCGCTTTTAGTATTTAAATGACGAATTCAATTTATATTTTCCGACATTTTGCGCAATATAAAAGACATTTGTAAAAATATCTCTTTTTTTTGTAGATTGATCCTGAACTTGATAATGCAGTTCAGGATCAGAATTTTGAAAATGTGGATTTAAAGACTGAGTTCCTATGACTTTCGACCAAGATATTTCATGAATTAATATTAATTAAAGTGTTATAGGTTATTTCGAACCATCTTTAAGCTTTGTGTAAGTTTGAGTAAGAAATTCGTTTTGCTGCATTACGAGTAATGGGACCGCATTGTACATGTATATCCGCCCAATCAAAGACGATAAAGGAGCTACATTATCAGTATTATTATTATTGTAGCTAACTCTCCTTGAGCACCTGAGTTCACTCCCATTACGACAAGAGTTTGTATTGTTAATTGATTTTCAGTTGTTTTTGTGTTTCCGTGTTTTATGTGTCGCATGAAAACAATTCAGTGGGTAATTTGTGATATTACTCTATTTTATTGACCGGGTTGGTCACGGGTCAATTATTTCGGTTTTGTTCGTTTAAATCCTACCTAAAAGACAGAGAAATTTAAGCTCCGCCCAACCTTGTGAATAAAATAGAGTAATACCTTTATAGCAAATTTAAAATAGGCAATGTTGTGTTTATTTACGGGGATTAAAACCGTTGGGGACTGAAACGTAAACTTGGTTATAATTATGGTGCTGGCTATTGTAACGGATTTTAAAGCTATGCTGAGACAATATGAATAATGATTATCTCAGAGCTATGAGCTATGAGAGAGTAGTACTGGACCATATTGAACGACTTTTCAGACCAACAAGAGCAAATCTAAATATTGAGCAGCTGTTTATATGATAAAGTACACATAGCAAGACATGCACAATGATGTAATGGTCTGGGGGTCCGGGGCAGCCAATCCACTGCTCACGTTTTTAAAAACAAATCATAACACGAAAAGTTAAAAACTGTTCACATATCCGCACCAGTCGGTCTGCTGATAACGCATATCATATCAATATAATGATTTTACGGGCCTAATACTAACTATAAACCGCTCGAAAAGCAAATGACACGAAGACCATCAGAACAATATAAGTGCGTGGATTATAAGTAACCAAGACAAACTGTGATATTTTAATCAATGAGTGAAAGTGTGTATTGTGACTTTTATGACATTTTAGATTTTAAAGCTGTACTGTTGTACATGAATTTTATATGAACAATACTTGTGCCATACTCAGTATGCCTGATCGTCAGTGATAAGCTTTTAATTTTTAGTATAGACACTATCTTATTGTGAGCTTTTTAATATCCGGTGATAATCATAAAGATACCGAATGACTTTTAAGATATTGTTTTTCTTAGATCCGTTAGAATTAAAAAAAAACGGGATAAGTTTTAAATTTTAGCCTATTATCTGATTTTACAACACAAAGCATATGTCCGTGTAAATATGCCCGATATACTAGCCTAACGGTTATAATGTGTACAAAGGGAAATGATGATCAACTAAATGCATGAACTACAACTACAATTATTTATTCTGAGATACATATATGGATAGGACAGTGTAAATAAATTCAATAATTTAAGTGGTGATGGGTTTTGTTCTACACGTCTATTCGTGGTTGTCCAATCAAGGATGTAAAGATACAGAATGTAAGTAAAAGTAAAGTAAGAACAAAAATGCAATTGACCTATATGTTAGAATATCTAATATCTCGTTTAATATACGTCTATCTATATTAAATGAATTAATCACGGACTGGATACGATTACTCCCCACGAGTAACAATAAGAATTTTTCTAGCTGATGGCTCTTTGACTCTCAACGCCAAAGTAAACAAGTAAATCTGTGAGCTAAGGCTCACTAGTGATACCCCCGCACCCCAAACTAGTTTAGTTTTAGTTGATCTAAGAACATAAAATCGGTAAACACCATATGGGACTATAAGATAATGCTATACGCAAAATATCAGACCTCTATCTCTTGTAGTTGCTGAAAAAACTTTGACGAAAGTTTTGCATTCATGTTTACTATGTGCAAAAATCAAAGTATTCGTTAAACAGGAAGTTGTTAACCCTTAAAATTTTGACAAAATATCAGTATTCGGTAAACAAGAAGTTGTTAACCCTAAGAACATGAAATTGCTATACACCATGTGGGACTATAAGATAAAGCTATATGCAAAATATCAGACCTTTATCTCTTGTAGTTGCTGAGAAAAGTTTGACGAAAGTTTTGCATTCATGTTCACTATGTACAAAAATGATAGACCACGGCCGTACGGCAGGCAAAGGGGGGTCTGGGGGATGTACCCCCCTAAGAGTATGGGGTCCAAAAGACAAAAGAAAATAGGTGTTAAAAGACATAAAATCATTGATTTTTAATACGACCATATATGTTAGGTAGGGAAACGAATCTAGCATGTTATGATGAACTGATAAACATCATGTGACCCAGTAAAATTTAAGGGATGCCATATGAAAAAAAATCAAATGCTAGGTAAACTTTATTTTACTTTATTTTGTTTTACTCGTTATCTGTTTCAACCCAGAACTTTCCAATTTTCCTGTGTTCGGAGCAGTCGAAACGTTTTAGCACATTTCTCTGGATGGGTTAATCGTGACTGTCTCTATGAACATGTATAAGAAAAAATGATGCTTGATTATGTACAAATTGTATTGTATCATTGTCTGTTCTATATATATGTATGTATGTGAATGTTGATGATCATAATCCAAAGTTGGATTTTAAATCAATAAAATATTTGAATTTAAAATTGAATTTGTATAAGAGCTAGCCAACATTTTAAGTCGCGCTGAAGATCAATTGTTGCTCTTTTCATTCGAAAAAGGAAGTCAAACCCAGCACCGAGGATATCGACCAGAACTCGACTTTAAAAGACGCCGCTTTAATGGGCTCATTGTGTACGTTTGAAAATAATCAGTCATTATAATTGTTGGGTACTTTAAATGTTCTAAAAATTTACTGCACATTTACCATATCCTTAGAGCACTGGTCAGGAATGTCTCTCTAAATTGAGTTTTAGTGTGAACAAGAAACTGTGGAAGGACGGACAGACGGCCAAAGCGAAAACTAAATGAAATTAGCACGAAGTGATCACGCCAATAGTTTAATTGTTTGCAAATTGGGTTCTAAAAAGTTCGTTTAAATCTCAGTTTCATTTGAAGTACCTGGACTTATAGAAGTCAAGATCATTTTGGACCAATGGTCAGGGCCCTTATGTTTTATTTCTTTCTATATTGATACCAAATTTAAACATCCTACTTCTGTTATTTTGTTAATACCTTAATAATGTGCATGTCTGATGTATACACGACTCTGATAGATCCATGAAATAATTTCTGTAATACATAGGAAAACAATTTAAAGATGAACTACATATACACAGTGTGCAAAGAGTACGAATTTAATATAAATAAATTAATAGATTAAAATCGGGCTAAAACACTAGTTACCTGCATGATCAGCATCTAACTTTCTTTTCAAAGTACCCGTTTTTTAACCAATTTTGCAAGGACATTTTGATTTTGATATCTTCGCGGGAATAATCGAATCTCTCCCCAAGTCAAAAAATTCCCTTATCAAATCACCCTTCCAAATCATTTTCAAATCAGCGGTTTGAAAGTGATTTGGAGATGATGCAAATTTACATGCAAATTAGCTACCAAATCATCTTTCCAAATCATAACCAAATCACCCCAAACAAAATAATTCCTCCCTCTTGTTCCCTTTCCAAATTACATTCAAATTGGTCCCAAATTATTTCCAACTTGCACTCAAATCATATAATCAAATTAGTTTCAAATTGCAACAGAATCATATTATAAAATAACCAAATCACATCCAAATTGTTTGTTTTTAATTCATAAAAAATACTTCTAAATAAGTGTAATTCTTCAGCATATAAAAATCTATATATGATCACCAACAAGCAACAAATCTTGCTCAAAGTCATTATATTCTTGGTGAATTGAAGCCTAAAGTATTTTCTTCGATCAACCTTTCTGATAAACATGGCCCCTTTCATTTTATAGCTAAAGACAGACATGCAATGCTGTTCAATTGAAATAAGGAATATGCATATAAACCCCATCTAAAATTATAGATAAAATTTCAATATTTTTTTCTCTGAAAATTATATTATAAACAACTTACCAACATGTATCTGGGCAATATAGCCATTTCGTACATTCCATAATGAAAAGCATAATAACAACAGTATTTGTTTTATATAAGTTTGTATTTTTACTTCACATTGAATATATTTTTAAAACTATACACACAATCAATGCACATAAAAGTCAGCTTTCCAAAGAATCAGCAACATTTACTTAGTTTACGTATCACAATTGATTCGTTATTCCAGACCATGTGGGGAGTGTTGTGACTTCCCTGATAGAGCTACACGGCTGACAAGCAAAATGTTAACACAGGGGTACGTTGCTCCCAGGTTGTTGTCATCACTCAAGAAATTTTACGGAAGACATCATGTGCTTGTATACAGATACGGGATTTCTATCTCTCAGATGAGCACAGATGTTGGTTTGACATAGACTTTTGTAATGTCATCCTTTCCGGATTTGACCAACACTAAATCAATCTTTGGCAACGTGACGGGAGTGCTATCGCAAGCAAGAACTGCTTACTCTTCTGGAGCACCTGAGTTCACTCTCGTTTCGACTTGAGTTCACGTTGCTGAATGCGGTTTTGTTGTTATGTGTGTGTGTTTTATGTTGTTATGTGGTTTGTTTTGTTGTGATGATTTTTTTTGTCTGCCGGTATTTTATTTGTCTTAACGGTTTTATGGTACTGATTACCCATTTGGTACACCTTTGCTTCTTGAATTAAGCCAATGATTGCGCCAGATTTTCAAACACAGTAAGGTTCTTAAGGGGATTTATATAGTTGCAACATTTTTCAAAATTGTTTTCAAATCATATAAATAGGCATACAAAGTGTACGAAACTGCTTCCAAAATGATAGCATCTCAAAGAAAAGTTATTCAAATCTTAACCAAATTATATCTCTAAACGAAATGGCTTCCAAATCATAACACTATATTTGTACATAACTGATTTGGTAGTGATTTGGTTCTTAATTAAGTTTCAAATCAACGTTTCAAATCGCTAAGCAATGATTTGAAAGTCATTTGAAAATGATTTGGAAGTGATTTGAATCAGAATTTTTTGACTTGGGTCGGTCTTTTCCATCTACTAGTATATCAATTGGGTAAAAACTGAATGGAATTCACCATGAACAAAGTGATAATCGAATTAGTGGATGACTAGCGATCATATCAGTAATGTAAACGACCTTTAAACAAACCGATTACGCATTTAATTTACAACCTGAAAACTATGAAAATCTGAATATATTTTTAAAAAGTCAGAACTGAAATTAAGGTCCTTTGCCTACATTGCTGTACGGAATGAATCAAAGTATTCGGTAAACAGGAAGTGGTTGACCTAGGAACATAAAATCAGAATACACCATATTGGACTATAGGATAAAGCTATACGCAAAATATCAGACCTCTGCGTCATGTAGTTGCTGATAAAACTGTGACGGAAATTTTGAATGTATGTACACTATGTGTAAAAACTTAAGTATTCGGTAAACAAGAAGTACAGTCAAACCTGTCTTAAGTGACCTTTGAAGGGACAAGGTAAAAAAGGTCACATAAGACAGGTGGTCACTGAATACAGGTTTGGCATTGGTCATATTATCCATGCCAAAATCTTAAGATTTTTTTTTTGCCTGCACGGTACTGTAAGGCCTAAGGGGCAAAATAATTTAAGATGGCAGCTTCATGTAGGAATAACCTTTGAATTTATGTAAATGCATGAATCATTTATTTACCAATATGCAGCTACTGGTAGGATTAACCTTTGAGCTTATGTAAATATAGTTCATTCACCAGACCAGTAAAAACTCAAAGTTTAAGGGACAGATAAATTATTATACTGATAAAGCTGTTTACCAGTTCCAAGAGTTGTAAGGGCTAAAGTAATTTTAGATGACTGAATGAACTAACCTTTGATTTTATAATTCATCCACCATTGACATTTGAAAGTTTGTGGAACAGATTGTTTATTATGACGATGAGACTGAATTCCATCCCAAGAGTTGTTCAGTTTTAATCTTCATTTGCCAACTTAATACATAAACAAATCTGCATGTGGAAATTCAGTCCTTCCTGCTGCTAAAATTCACCTAGTATAATATGTTTACTTTCAAAATTTCAGCTTCCATTTGGGGGTTTATTTTTGACAGGGAACGAAACGCGGCGATTTTCGTATAATATTTCCGATTTTCTGACAACTTCCTGTTAAAAAAGAGTCGCATAACGGAGGATTTATGGTCGTTTATGAACTAAAAACATGGTCGCTAGTCGCGTTAGACAGGTTGTCGCTGAATACAGGTGCAAAACATAGTAAAAACTGTTGGGGGGGAATGAATAGGGTCGCTCAAGACAGGAGGTCGTTGAATACAGGTGGTCGTTAAGACAGGTTTGACTGTAGTTGACCTAGGAGCATGAAATCGATATACACCATGTTGGACTATAGGATAAAGCTATATGCAAAATATCAGACCTCTATCTCTTTTAGTTGCTGAGAAAACTTTGACAAAAATTTTGCACTCATGTTCACTATGTACAAAAATCAAAATATTCGTTAACCAGGAAGTAGTTGACCTAGGAACATAAAATCGCTTTACACTATATGTACTATAGGATAAAGCTAAATGCAAAATATCAGACCTCTGCGTCATGTAGTTGCTGAGAAAACTGTGACGGAAATTTTGAATGAATGTATACACTATGTATAAAAACCCAAGTATTCGGTAAACAGGAAGTAGTTGACCTAGGAGCATGAAATCGGTATACACCATGTTGGACTATAGGATTAAGCTATATGCAAAATATCAGACCTCTATCTCTTTTAGTTACAATATTGCCGTAATTGTATCCTGTGCCATAAATTTTGCCGTAATTGTATCCTGTGCCATTTAAAAATCACAATGAACAACATCCAACAGTCTTCAGCATGATTTCAATAGTATAGATTGTTAACTATTTTTTTTCCTTTTTTACCCCGCTATCTGTAAGACTTCTAGTTTATGTATCCAAAAACTTTCCCGGGCATCTCTTCTTTTTGTCTTTCCACGCATGGTTTTGTTCAATGATCAGTACCTTAATGTCAGACTGTTATCTATGGAACGCCAAATTAACATATATTCAATTAATTGTACCTATCTTCAAATAATTGAAGATATCTTCAATCATTTGAAGATATCTTCAAATGAATTAAAGATATCTTCAATTCAATTGTACCTATCTTCAAAGAATTAAAGATATCTTCAATTCAATTGTACCTATCTTCAAATAATTAAAGATATCTTCATATCAATTGAACCTATCTTCAAATGAATTATACCTAAGTGCAATTTAATTGCACCTAGGTATAATTCAATTGTACCTATCTTCAATTAAATTGAAGATATCTTTAATTCACTTGAAGATAGGTCTAATTCCAACATCTCCATAATTCATTTGGAGATATCTCCAATTCATTTGAAGATATCTTCAATTCATTTGAAGATATCTTCAATTCATTTGAAGATATCTTCAATTCAATTACACCTATCTTCAATTGAATTATACCTATCTTCAATTCAATTATAGATATAGAGACAATTGAATTGAAGATAGGTTTAATTCAATTGAAGATAGGTTCAATTCGATTGAAGATAGGTTCAATTCAATTGAAGATAGGTTCAATTCAATTGAAGATAGGTTTAATTGAATTGAAGATAGGTACAATTGAATTGAAGATATCTTTAATTGTGCTGAATTGTACCTAGGTACAATTGAATTGAAGATATCTTTAATTGTGCTGAATTGTACCTAGGTACAATTGAATTGAAGATAGGTATAATTGAATTGAAGATATCTATAATTGAATTGAAGATAGGTATAATTCAATTGAAGATAGGTATAATTCAATTGAACCTATCTTCAATTATTTGAAGATAGGTACAATTAATTGAATATATGTTAATTTGGCGTTCCATAGTTATCTGGCAGTCTAAAGTGTTGACTACTATAGTAATTGGGAGCTCTGTTTTGGTTTTCAGATCACTTCGGGGTCTGTTCAAACGTCTGCTGAACTGCTGTTTTAATTTGCCAACATACTGGAGACCACAGCAGTCGAGCAAGTTGACCACAATAGCGCTTGCAATTGAATTTAAAATATTTGTATGTTTTGCTAGTGCATGGTTTTGCTGTGGAATGTTTTTGTTTATCATACATTTAGCTTTGATACCTTTAAATTTGTCCGTGTGTAACAGCCGTAAATTTACAAGCCATATCTTGACAAGGGACTTTTTTTGCCATATCAATCCCTCGCGTGCACAAAAGTGGGCAAATATGGCCATATCAAGACCCCGCGTGCTCAAAAGTGGGCTAATATGCCATATCAAGGTCTAGAGCCCCAATTTGAAATTTGAAGTCACAGTATATTTATATCTTTATTTGTTTACTGAAAATGTATGATAAGAAGTTTATGACACAGGGTTTTCCATATTATTCCTCGGCTACCGCCTCGACCTAATATGGGTGTCTCGGAATGATATGGGACTAGATATGGAAAACCCTGTGTAATAATCTATAAATGTCGTTGCAGAATTTGTAGCGTTTGTCTCCACATGCAACAGATTTTGATCCAATTTGGCTCTAACCAGATGGTTCTTAAGTTTGTCAGGTTGTTTGAACGCTACCAAGGAAGGAGGCTCAGGAGAGTTCTTGGACACCTTTGAACTCTTTTCAACTTATGGCCAGTGTCTGAGTATGAAGTGGAGCTGTTTCTTAAACACGTGTCATGGGGATCCTTTTAGTGTTTTAATGCCCCATCTACAAAAGTAGAGGGGCATATATAGTGTTCGGGTACGTTCGTCCGTTTGTCCATCCGTCCGTTCGTCCGTTTGTCCGTCCCATCCCCTTTTTCAAAATTGCCACTTACTGACAAATGCCAAATCAATCATATTGGTATGGTTGGTGCACCTAGTGATGCTAAGCACAATGCATGCTTCGGATGCTGGATGAGACCTATATTTTCCACATAAATTTCATGTCAGAATAACCATTTATAGAAGAATGGTTTAAGTCCATTCCTTCTTACTGACAAATGCCACATCAATCATATTGGTATGGTAGGTGTACTTAGTGATGTTAAGCACAGTGCATGCTTCGGATTTTGGATGTGACCTATATTTTCCACATGAATGACATGCACTTATAAGCTCCCGCTCAGCGGGAGCTAAATTGACTGAGTATGATGCCTCAAACCGGAAGACGTATAAGCTAGTCAGAAATCCGCACCCAATAACACGGAATGCAAAATTAAATTCCTTTTTTGTAATTTTCAATTTTAAGTAAAAATAGTAATAAGTAAACAATAATAATAAAAGAATTCATTCATTCCATCGACAGTTCCATGATATTTGATAAACATTTTCTTTACTATTTGTTGAATAAAACTTTTTGCTGTAGGAAGCGTCCCGGATTAAGAATTCCTCATCTGTATACATCTCTTATGTTCTTAAGAATTATTCTAATACTTAAAAAAATTGTGAATTATGGACGAACCGGATCACGATTATTGTCATATACCGGGCTTGGAAACTCAGAACAGTAGTACACGTATCATTACCATCATCTGTGATGGGTGCCTTGAATGGTACAGGATTAAAACAAAACCAGACAACCATTTATTTGTTGTGTCGTATGTGCCATAATTTATCATAATATCTTCATGATCTTTAAGTTAAATTTAGATTATACTTTTGCCCGCTTGTATTATAAAAAAATAATAAATTGTTATGCCACTGTTTATTCAAGATCGATTTGCCGTAAAAATAAGTGCCGTAATAATAAGAAAGTTCTTATTGTTACGGTCGTAAATGATTCGGTCTCCGTCCCGTCATCCGTTTCCGATTTTTGTCTTTGCCGTAACAATAAGAATTTCTTCCTGTTATTGAAAGATAATGAGTTCTTGCTTTAATCAAATTATGAGGAATCATATACAAGAAAGTTACTTAATCTGCGGGAGCTTTTCAGGTTTAACCTGTATCATATTAGAATAGACGATAAAGAGATGTGGAATAAGTGAACGCGACACAACCAACATTAAAGAAACAGCAATTTAAAAAATCACAATTGAAAACAGCCAGCAGTCTTCAACATGACCAGAGGTCACTGCTTGCCGTCTTGCATTGGCCCAAGACTAAAAATACAATACATAAGATTCAAACAAATCCCTAGAATATCAAAGAAAGACCCATTTCTGGACATAAAACAAAAAACAGATAGTAGACAAGGACAAACAAAAGCTTTGACAAGGATTCCTGGCTAAGGACAGGCACATATAAAATGTGGCGGGGTTAAACTAGTTTTTTGGGCCCAACCTTCCCCCTATTGTTTATCTTGTACAAAGCACAATAAAAAATAACACACTTTAAAAATCAAATCGATAAAAGTTCAATTCACCAAGAATGATTTAGGTCCATCCCTTCTTACTGACATGTGTCACATCAACTATATTGATATGCCGTAACTGCACCTAGTGATGCGAAGCACGATATTTGCTTCAGATGCTGGCTGCTACCTATATTTTCCACATGAATAACCAATTATAGAAGAATGGTTTAAGTCCATTCTTTCTTACTGACAAGTGCCATAGCAACCATATTGGTATGGTAGGTGTACGTAGTGATGCTAAGCACAGTGCATGCTTCGGATGCTGGATGTGACATATATTTTCCGCATGGATGACTACTTACAGAGATGTTAGTATAGTTTACTTTTGATTTAAGTCTCGTTATTGCGATTTAATTGGAAAACATAACGGACAATATTTATAGTACAATGATAAACAGTGCTCCATAAGCCTTTGAAGGCTGGCTGATAAATTTATGTAATTAATATAGTATGTACATTATTTGTAAATATCAGGTTGCACTTAAAATAAACATATATATAGTAACATGAAACTTTATAAATCATTTAATCAACATAAAATTATACTTTTTGAACAACTTCAAGGTTTATTGATTGTGGAAAAAAATAATGTTGCGAGAAGGGGCATTATGTCTTTTGGACATATTCTTGTTCTTCTAGAGTTTTGTATTACATGTAATCTTATATAGTTCAGTATGTTGAGAATGACTGCCTTTCTTAACGTTTCTTAAATGAGTGTATATTAGTATCTTCTTCATTTTAGATGGTCGGGTAATGTTTTGAGGTGTCGACATGATGTTTGTTCATTAGAACAGATATGCCTGACTTGGAAAACTTGACTGTATGGAATGCTTTTGGTACAGTGTTAAGCCAAGGTGGGTATTGATGAGAACCGGTTGGCTTTGAGTATATCTGTTATGAAGTTTCCATCTTTAACCGCGCTCGTTATAGAATATTTTATAAGCTCCCGCTCAGCGGGAGCTAAATTGACTGAGTATGATGCCTCAAACCGGAAGACGTATAAGCTAGTCAGAACTCCGCACCCAATGGAATGCAAAATTAAATTCCTTTTTTGTAATTTTCAATTTTAAAAAATAATAAACATAGTTATTGTATTAAAATATTTTTTTTCAAGTATTTCCAGCTATGAAATGTTTTAAATATAAAGAATTAAAAAAAAGTACTACTATTTTGGCGTCCATTCTTATCACTAAAAGCCGCGCCCATCATAACAAAATGACAGAAGCGCGGGAACCTGTCATTCGAATTTTCGCGAAACAAGACCCCCCTAAAAAGCGGTGCATTGTCAACCAAACAAATAACTTGAATGTTTCAGCAGACAAATTTCATTTCCTGCAGTCATTTCATTTTTCTTGTCCCCAGTAAACATATTTGTTTTTGTTAATTTCTCTCTAGCCGGCTCTGAATTCGAAAATGAAAGTAGGGGTTCTCTGCGAGGTCCGCACAAATTCACTTCCTACTTATGTTTACTTACTTATGTTTACTTATGTTGATTCTGCCCGCTGGTCTTCACAGTCCACTGTAGGCAGCTCTTCTTCAACCTGAACTATAGTGTTCCTACTTCCGGTCGGACGGTATTCTGCTTTGAAATTAAATTTCATGGGGTGTTCTTCCCAGAACTTATCTAGTCTGTTCTTAAATTGGTTTACAGTTTTGGCACCTACGACTGAATTTGGTAAACTATTCCAAATGTCAATGACTCTGTTAGTGAAGCTGTATTTTCTGACATCCCTGTTGCATCTTGGTTTGATCAACTTAAACTGGTTTCCTCTGGTCTGGTCACTCAGATTTCGTTGGAACAATTCTGAGGTAACCCGGTTGTCGTATACCCCTGCCAGTATTTTATAGGTTTCTATCATATCTCCTCGCATTCTTCTGAATTTTAATGATGGTAACTTTAACAGTCTTAGACGATCTTCATAGCTTAGGTCTTTCATTTTGGGTAGCATTTTGGTGGAACGTTTCTGTACACTTTCAATTGCATCTATGTCTTTCTGTTTATATGGTGACCAAGCACTGCTGGCATACTCAAGGTGTGGACGCACTAATGCTTTGAACAGAAGATTAAATGTCCTGTTGTCCATATAATGAAACGATCTCCTCATTAGTCCCGCAATCTGGTTGGCTTTGTTAACTTGAGTTTGTATATGCTTGTCAAATGCTAGGTTGTTATCTATGGTTACACCAATGTCTTTCTCATGCTTAACATTCTCTAGTGTAGTGTACCCGCCTTCATATTTGTTCATAGAATATTTCCTGCTCTCGATAGTTCTGGTCTTGTTATGTACTGATAGCGTCTTGCATTTATCTGGATGGAAACGTAATATCCAAGTAGAGCTCCAATCGAACAGTTTATTCAAATCTGATTGTATGATGTTATTATCGCTCTCTTCCTTGATTTCCCTGAATACCTTGGTGTCGTCAGCAAAGAGGAAAACATCGGATTCTACGCAATCTGGTAAGTCATTGATGAAGATGACAAATAGAACCGGACCCAGTACTGACCCTTGTGGTATGCCACTTGTTACATTATGCCATGCTGATTTTTTGCCGTTGACTTGGACACACTGCTGTCTGTTAGAGAGGAAGCTTTCTAACCACTCACATAGCTTATCTTGAATTCCATATGCCTTGAGTTTCTGTAACAGGCGTGTATGCGGCACCTTATCGAATGCCTTCATAAAGTCCATGTAGATGGTATCAAGTGTTCCGCCTCTATCTAAGATCTCTGTCCATTTGTCCAAGACTGCTAGGAGCTGAAGTGTCGTGGATCTGCCACTAAGAAATCCAAACTGTTTGTTGCTGAAAAGATTGTGTTTGTCCATATGGTCTATGATACGTTTCCTGACAAGCTTTTCGAGTAATTTACACATAACACTAGTTAAACTGACTGGTCTATAGTTTGATGCTAGTTTCTTTTCTCCTTTCTTAAATAGTGCTGTGATTACTGCTGATTTCCAACCTTCAGGTACAACTCCGTTTTCTAGTGATTTCTTGAATAGTACACATAGAGGTTTACTTATAACATCTCTCAGTTCATACAGTATTCTTGGGTGTACTCTGTCTTGTCCTGGTGATTTTGACGTGTTGAGATTCTTTAGCAGTTTTTCTATCTCTTCCTGTGTAATCGGTTCTATCTCAGTTTCCTCTGTGATAACTTTTGGTGGTATATGTGGTAAGTTGCTAGTATCCTCGTCAGTGAATACGCTACTAAAAAATCTGGCAAGAACATCAGCCTTATCTTTGTCAGTTGATGCTATAAAGTCACCTCCTTCTGTTTTCTCGTGTAGTTCTGATATTCCACTCTTACATTTTCTTTTCGAATTGATGTATCTCCAAAAGTTCTTACAGTTTGATTTTGCTTCCTTGTTCTGTTTGCAGTCGCGTTCCCTTTTTAAAATCATGCAAAAGCTTGCGTTTCTTCCTGTTATTGAAAGATAATGAATTCTTGCTTTAATAATCAAATTATGAGGAACCATAAGCAAGAAAGTTACTTAATCTGCGGGAGCTTTTCAGGTTTAACCTGTATCATATTATGTACTAGTCGATCTATGGCAGAAACAAGACATACAATGTCGAGCAACACAGTAACATAAAAAGTCATGCATAATTGATCATGTATTTCACCTTTCATATAATTTTTGTTCGCTCCAACATCATTTGGAATACCGCCATATTGAAACTATGAGAAATTAAGTTCTGAAAGTTTTATTTTAAATACATAGTCCTTTTCGTGACTTTTTGATGTGTGTACGTAATACTATTTCTGACAGGGTCATGAAAGTAGAGGTTCAATAATAATAAGTAGGTTGAAGTTACATTGTTCATTTCTCCATGTAAGATGAACAAAACTTTATACATGTTTAATTTTTTAAATATATCCCCATATAGGCACACAAAAAAACATCAGTCATTGACATTTTGGTAAATAAACTTCAAATGAGTTCAATGTTCATTTTTTGGAAAGACCAAGCCGGTTCCCTGAATAGATAGCAATTATGACGAAACCGGAGCATTATATTTGACAAAGCCGGACTCCTTGGGCAAGCATGGGTCACAAAGAAAGTTGAATAATTTTTCAGTTCGAGAAAAAATAAAGAGTAAATAATAGCTGACTTTGTATGTAAGTTATTTTTAAACAATGTTTCATTCAAAATATGTCCAATTTTGTTACCCGAGATTGCGTTTTTGTGAATATTTGTGACCAGCTGGTCAAAAACGTACGATTTTGCAATTGGTTCAGTTGATAATCGGCAAGTGAGAAGACAAAACATAACAAACATGGCCAGAATTTATACTATAGATACCTCGGAATATGTCTAAAAAAGATTTTTGCATTTTTATAATATGTAAATAGGAAAAAAATCAACATTTTTATATCGTGTCTACTGTTGACAGATTACCGGCACAGGCGTTTGGGTCCAGGATTTTATTGTATTATAAATAACGTGTATATAACGTGTATATAAAAATTTTCATCTCGTCCATATACTACATGTAAAATAGTATATAGACGAGATGAAAATTTTTATATACACGTTATTTATAATACAATAAAATCCTGGACCCAATTCAAAGGGTCAGTAGTCTCTTACTAAATATACAGATGAAATCAAATAACTAAAATTTTGTCTATTGAACATTTTCAAAATTCCTTTAAATTTACAAAATTTCGACCCCATACAACCTGAAAAGAATTAAGTCCAAGTTCGGTTTACAAGGTACGTGAACTATTTTTGTTGCTGCAGATAATTAAGCTGCTTTATGTTCTCAATCTTTATCTTCCCATTTGTGTGCAGTTACTGTGCTATGACATAAATAATATCTTCTTCCTAGCTAGGCCATACTCTCCCCTCTCTTCCCCACTTATCTTCACCCTTCTATGATCCTTGACTTTTCGGCTCCATCCTCTTTTTACACATTTTGGATTACCACGTGTCTTCAAGGCATAGACCTGTTTGTTGCAAATCTAAGGTCTATGTTCAATGTTAGTTCTTCTCCTTTTCTTATCTGTCATTATCTTTATTGTTCTTGTCATCATAATCCATCAAAGTCAATCCTGCTTCTCACTCCTCACAGACTCTATCCTCTTCTCTTACTTGCTCCTCCTTTCCTTAGCTTTGTCCTATCCTACTTCTTCTATTATTTTTTTTTGCTTATATATTACAAGACGACATCGATATGGGAACATGGGGAAGGTTTGCGCCAAAAAACTAGTTAACCCCGCCACATTTTTAATGTGCCTGTCCTAATTAAGCTAGGAATCTTTGAAATCTTTATCAAAGCTTATGTTTGCATTTAGTCGAATTTATGTTAATTGTTTTTTATTGTCAAAAACAATCATATGTAGTTTATTTTCAATCCAGGGCCAATTGAAAAACAGTGTGCAGCGACTGCTGGTCACATTGAAGGCTGCTGGCTGTTTTCCATTTTTGTTTATTTTATTAAAACGTTGTGTCGCATACACTTATTCCACATCTCATTTTCTTCTTTTGTTATAAAAAAAGATAAAAAGAGGTGGATTAATGATATATAGTGACATTTTAAAATGGATACCAAATTTGGGAAACCGGATGTAGGATTGTCTGTATTTCATCTTTAAAATGCATCATCAAATTTTTTACAAAGGTAGCCACTGTCCATTAAAAAATCCCGCTATGTTTCGTTCCCCGTAATTATTTTCCCCCGAACACTTGACAAAAAAAAAGCAAAGTTTGGGAGGTTTGGGCAAATTTTGTATTGAATATGAATCCTTCTTCATCTTGGTAATTTAAGCCACACATAAAGTATTGCTCTAACAGTATTAATTCGAATGACAACGAGCGGACAAGTATATTTACAAGCCCTGAAGAAAAAAAATCAGAAAATAAAGAAAAGCAAATTTTGTAATTAATTTTCTAACTGCTGACGCCCCTCTGCCATTATTTCTATAACATAATGGATTAGTGTCACCAACGTGGGGTAGGTTGTGATTAATCTCATTGAGATGTTAGCTCCGGTGATAATTTTTTGATTGGCCTCCTCTAACTGTCTAACTGAAAAATTATCACCGGAGCTAATATCTCAACGAGATTAGGTTGTGATTCACGTTCTGGGTTTGTACCAGAGTCAAATCTCTGAACAAATACATGTACAAAAACTATCAGTTACAGGGGGTAGCATACAAAACTATGAGTCTGATATTGACAACACACTATTCTTTAAGGAAAGCCCTTGCTCAAGAGAAATCCTCTTTACATGTATTCTGGGGCACTGGTCCCATAAAGCATAAACATAAAGCATAAAAGTTTTATTTAAAGTCGATGGCATTAAAATACATAACATAAGCTCTGTAGAGCTTTTTATCGACTTTACTACTTCTATTTGAGCCTTGTTGATACATGCAGACTTGGCGAAATTCGTCGGTCCTACGGACATGTCCGGTAATTTTCATCATCGGTCCGACCAAAGTCAGTACTGCACTGGACCAGATGTCTGTCAGATCTA
This sequence comes from Arcuatula senhousia, assembly GCA_963971305.1. NCBI lineage: Eukaryota > Metazoa > Mollusca > Bivalvia > Mytilida > Mytilidae > Arcuatula > Arcuatula senhousia. The sequence goes on from CAXARO010000977.1 coordinate 22,020, forward strand.
TGGATTATTATGTATTTAATTGTTATTTTTTGTTGCTTAATTTTCTTCCAATCTTTTGATTTTGACAAAAATATCACGATTTTACTTGCTATCAATTGACAGCCGTTTAATTTTACTTTATTTATTAACAAACAACATTGTCAAATGCATGAAGCTGTCAACAAAATGCACAAATTATCGGAAGTAGTAAAATCATCTGTTGAAATACGGAAAAAACATGAATGATTTCCGGAATTTGACGATAATATCAAAGTTCAACAAAATTTTGGTCCGATGGTGTTTTGGTCGGACCGGCAAGTGATATTAGGTTATCAGACCATAAGTCTGGCCTATTCCAAAACTATTTGGCCAAGTCTGTACATGTACTTAACATCTCTAAAAGGCCATTGCTTCAGCATTGTCTCTAATCAGCTTCTCAAGACCACTGCTTGAGCCTTGTTCTACTGAATATCTTTTAAAAGGCCAATGCTTTAGCCTTGTCTCTAATCAACTTCTCAAGGCTACTGCTTGAACCTTATCCTACTGAATATCTCTAAACGGCCTTATCTCTAATAATTCTTATTTCAGACTCTTATTCAAAATCTTTATATATTATGATCTACATTTGCTTCTAGACCAAGGCTTCCATCCTGGCTTTCTTTATCAGACTAATACTGAACTAAGATACTTAAATCAAGACTAACTAGTTTCTGATTGTTTTTTTATAGTCATACTTGTAGCTATAAGCATGAGAACCTCTGCAGCAACTTTTTAGACTCGCTATGTAATGGGTCGTCCAGCCCATGACACACCACCTCCAGTGTTAGGTACTCCAGAGTATCCTTTGTTATCCCTGGAGCAGGGCCATGTTCCACCACGGGGATTTTGCTTTCTTGGAAGTCTTTTATGCAAATGGCAAAAACCCCAGGAAGAGGTCTGGATAATATTGCTCCAGAAACCATGGGTGTATTGTCTTCCTCTGGACTTTTCGTGGACTTGTCCAATTATGCGAGACAAAAAGTTAAAATGATGATTATGTTGACAAGAAATGACATTTCAATGACTGGATAATTCCAATGTTCCAAGGTTTTGTCAATTTACAGGGAAAAGGTGTTGGTTGCATTGAAAATTTATCAGATACTAGGAAAAACCCGCGAATTCGCGGGAGAATCAATCGTTGCGTTACTTTAAAATATAAACCACACAACAAAAACATAGGATTTGTATGACCTTACCTGGTTTTGCTAATTGCAAATTAAAGTTTCTACGGTATATTTATCTGTAAGTAAGTTTATTGTCTCGTCTGCGAAGCAGTGCGGGACATAGGTGGTACTTTACCATCGGCGGCAGCGTTAACTTTTTGGGTCAGGTTTTATGGGAGCACATCCATATCTCAAGAGCTATAGGTTGTAGGTCGATGAAACTTGGTATGTATATGCCCTAGTAGTAGCTTAGCATCGTTTCATCCCCATCTTTTGACCTTGATCTTGATTTTCCGGTTGAGTAACTGACAATTTTCAATATATAAAAAAGCAGGGGTAAGGTTTTGCGAGAATCTCCATATCCCAAGAACTTTAAGTCCTAGGTTGATAAAACTTGGTATACATATGCCCTAGTAACAGCCTATTACAGTTGCATACCCTACTTTTGACCTATACCTTGAACTTTCGGTTGATTGACTTTGATTATTGTTAATGTTTAAGTTCTATTATAACACCTTTGGATCGGAGAAACTGAAAATCCTTATAATTGCAAATATAGTGGAAGTAAAAAAGAATAATTGTTTCTGATGATGCCGGCAGGCGAGACAAACTTTTAAGGTGTTATATCTTGTTATCTTGGTTTTTGTTACCCCATCTGCTAATAAAACAAATGTGCAGTGGCAGGGTCAGTTTTAATTAATCGCTTCGCAAATTTGTTATTAATCTTGTTGATGTCGTATCTACAGGCTGTGAGCCCTGCAGCGACTATTAGCAGTAATAAACTATAATAGACTCGCTATGTGCGCTGTGAGTCTCTGCAGCGAAATTTATATTAGCAGTAATAAATTATAATGGATTCCCTATGTGCCATGGGTCGTTGACTTCAACATGGTTTTTATTTTTCTATCAAGCTGCAATTATTTTTTGCATACATTTTTATAGTGAATTAACCAATATAACCTTTTATATAAAATATTTTAAATGTATAGCAAAATTAATGGAAAAGTTTTGTGGAATTTTATTTTGTAATTGTCAGAAAACAGGGGAAATAATTTCCCTCATTCTAATCCCGGAACGATGACGGCTATAGGTTTTCCGGATTAATTAATAAGGTTAATTAGCAAATTGCAGACATAATTGCACATACGTTAATCAAATTTTTAAAGGGCACGACCATCCCCTGTTTTTGATATATGAAGCCTGGTCGTAGCATTTGTTGTTTAGGCTGCAACCCGGCTAGAAAAAAACGCTTCGTTATTTTAGTAGTATAGATATTCCCAGGTCACAGTCATGACAGTGGAAACCTCTTGTTTGTCACTCTTTTATTGTATCTAATTTTTGTTCTATGCATTATCATATATATTTCTAATCATAATAATTATTTCTTAATTATACTATTATTTTGTTTTCATAATTCATGTAATTTTGACTCGCTCAAAGTGGGCACCTTGTTTGGTATTAATAAACATTGTTGTTGTTGTATTGACATGATTATATTAACATTATAAATCAGTAATGTCAGGGTTTTTTTAGAAGCCAAGGTCCAAATTAAG
>CAXARO010000978.1:0-83484 GCA_963971305.1 Arcuatula senhousia
AAACTTGATCTGTAACTCGTCATGATAAACTCACATACCAAAAATCAGTTCATTATCTATAAGGGTTTAGAAAAGAGTGTGGAAAACTGAGGCGTGACAGATGGACGGACGGACAGAGCGCAAACCTAAAGTCCCCTTCGGCTTTAGCGGATAGGAGACTAATAAAGAGCATACATCTTAAACACAGGAAATTGTTCTACTAACTCCACACGGCATAAAAGACAAAATGTCATAATTTGGATGAATGCAATTTATTAACAAACATTTCAATATGCAGTAAAGTAATTCTGTTATCTACAGAAATTAGAAATGCAAATAAAGTCTCATCATAACAAATCAAAATTATATGTTGACCAAAAATCATAAACATTGCTCAAGTAACAAAATTGATACCATATAAAGAAACACAATACAAAACTTCCAATAATTAGGGAGGTACCCAACACTTTGGTTAAAATAAAATCGTGTCGTTTTATTTTCCTGAATGAATTGCAAATTCTTAAGAAAATCAAAACATAGGTTTCTTAGGAATGTTTTCATTGAACTTAATGGAGTATCAACATTTCATATTTTGATCACTGAGAAGCTTTATGTCTATGAATACATTTGCCTGACTAAGACATTCAAGTGATATTTAAGATTTATTTCCCTTAAGTGTTCTGTACCCCCTAAGTTGACAGAAATAATTCATGTAGTTTAAATGTTTCTTATATATGTTTTGAGTATAAAATATGTGAAACTCCTCCAAACTATAATCATGATAATCAAAATGAAGTAAAACTGAAAAACATACACTCAACATTCATCATGCTAAGAAAAATCAGAATTTGTCTCTCTTTTAGTCACATTTCCCAAGTTTTCTCAAAAAAAAAAAATCTAATGAAATGCCTAGAAAATAACAATTGAAGAAAAAACTCCAATAAATCAAAAAAGTCCCTTAAAGTCATGCTTTTTCTTTCATGGTTAGACATTCATAGCATTTAGAAACAAATGTTGACACTTACTGAAATCACAAACCTGTCAAAGGTTATCAAATAAATGAAATAATGTTATAATATATTAACTAGCAAACACTGATACAATTATTGGAATAGCATGGTGTGTCTTACAATATGTTGTCTTTGTTCCAATGAATATGATCTGGTATACAAATTTTCACGACAATCTAAAAATAAAAAGCTACGCCGAGCGCAGCATGATACGACCGCAACAAGTTAAACCCTGTACGTTGGAGGCCCAGTATGGATAGTCCATTGCTTTGGTCACATGAAGCCCATGGTGGATTTACAAAGCTTTTTGACACATGCATCCTGTGGTGGACTTAAAAATGCATTTTTGACACATTTATATTTGCATCAACATCTAATACAAAAAGCCTTATTTATATACATGTATTAATATACAATTTTGGCCCTTTGACCCCTAATTTCTCAAAAACAGTAAAAATATTGCAAATCCGATTAAAAATAAGGCAGAAATATTCACAAGGAATCCAATGAAAAAAAGATTTTGAAAATTTTTTTTGGCCTGTCTTTAGCCTCCCTGTAGCAATGTAATGGGGAAATACATATCAAAATCATTGACACATTAAGTAGATAGAATTTAATGATGAATTCAATAAAAAAAGAATTTTCAAAATCGAATGAATGAACAGGTCTATCAATACACCCGTTTTAGCCCTTTTTTTCTAAAACAGAAGGGGCCACAAACCCCAAATACAAAACCAACATTCCTTTAGTGGATATAATCATCATATTAAAACTTCATAACAATTGGCAGGCACACTACAACTTAATTTTTGGTTTAAATGACAAACTTTTAAAAATGGCGTTTTTGGCCCCTTTGACCCCTAAATTCTCAAAAACCGTAAGAGATATTGCAAATCTGATTGAAAAACACAGGCAGAGATTTTCACAAGGATTCCAATGAAAAAAAAATTTTGAAAATCGGACAACAAATAAAAAAGTCAATTTTTTGGGTGTGGTCCCTTTTTGACCCCCAGTAGCAATGTAACGGTACAAAATATGTCAAAGCCTTTGATACATTTTGTTGACAGAATTTATTGAGGAATACAATAAAAAAAGAATGATCAAAATCGGATGAAAATTAAACATTCTACAGACGTTTTGTCAATATACCCATTTTTGCCCCTTTTGGCCCTTTTTTCTTAAAAGGTAGGGGCCAGAAACCCTAAATGCAATACCAACCTTCCTTTAGTGGTTATAAACATCATATCAAAATTTTATAACAATTGGTCAACCACAACTCAAGTTATCGCACGGAAACCAAAGTGTCTACAGACGACAACGACGACGACAACAACGACGACGACGACAACGACATCGCCATAACATAATACGATCGCAAAAATTTTGCGGTCGTATAATTAGCCCAGACACCAAACAGAAAATAATGAGATGTAGAATAAGTGTTTGTGTACGCGACACAGCTCACAATCAAGTGGCAATTCAGAAAAACCACAATGGACAAAGAAATTTGAAGTTTGTCAAACAGAGAGACCATAACTTGGATGAATTGAAGGAATAATTTTACATTCACTACTTTCAAAAAAACTGATTGTACAGTGTCATAAAGCAATTGGTAATTACGACAAGAGTTAACACTAAAGTATGTCTCGCCTGCAAGCACCATCAGAAACAATTATTCTTTCTTACTTCCACTATATTTTGAATTTACATGGATTTTCAGTTTCTGAGATCAAAAGATGTTTATAAAACTTAAACATTGCAAATATGCAATAAAAATAATCAAAATCACTCAACCAGAAAAACCAAGGTCAAGGTCAAAAGATGAGGATGTAACTGTGCTAAGCGACTACTATGGCATATGCATACCAAGTTTCATCAACCTAGGACCTATAGTTCTTGTAATATGGAGGTGCTAGCAAAACTTTTCCTTTGCTATTATATGTATGTACTCCCACAAAAATTTTAGGGTCAAAATTTCCTGGTTATATGCACAACTACATACTTTCTATATACCAAATTTCATTGAATTCGATTCAGTAGTTTCAGAGGAGTTGAGCTGACAAACTTTGTGATGGACAGACGGACGGACACGACAAAAACAATATGTCTCCCCACAAAAGTGGGGGGAGACACAATTAACGGACATGTTATTTTGCATGTTTAAATGGATAATGTGGATGTTAAGGGCTCTTCAACTGAAATCAACATTTTTTTTCTTTATTGGTGGGGGTTAAGATAAATTTTGGTGTAAAGTTTCTTCTGTATTGGAAGGAGGAGTTTTGAACTATGTGTGTTCCACCCTTCAATGTACATGTACATGTAAATCTTAATATTTGAAAGACAAGGCTGAGTCCTAATTTAAGAAATTCCCCTTTCAGGGCAATTAATCTTCAAAATCACATTTTTCATTTAGACTTCTAAAACATAAAACAAAATCAATTTCTTACTGGAGAACCAATGACTGGATCACTTCTTTTTGTAGGTATAGTTCCCATGGTTACGACTAATTCCCTTCGGCACATTTAAAGAGTTATCAAGCACCTGACCCACATGGAAGTTTCTATTCTGAGCACCCCTGAAATTACTTTCATTTACATTGAGATTTACATCATCAGGTTCATCTAAGTCAATTGTGTGTTTTGTACCATTGGCAGCGGGATGAGTTTTAAAGTATTTTTGATGATGTCGTTCTAACGGACTGGTATATTGTGGTCGCTGGTGCATAGAATGAGGATTCTGGGAGTGAAAGTATCGTGGCTCATATCCTCCATTGGACCTTGAACTTGGATGACCTTTTAGTTCATTTGGCATTTTTGGGTTGCCACGGTAATGATTACCATAGTTCTCCTTGTCATCCTGAAAGTTTTTAGATTTGTGACCTTCACTTGACCTGTAATATGACCCAGGTTCAAAGTTCGAATTGTAATATGTCCTTGACTTTTCCCTTGGAGAGTTTTGTGTAAAAGGACTACTTCTATCTACGTCTGCATACCAAGAGGGGTTATCATACAAGGATGACCTTTGACTTCCAGTTGATGACCTATGACTTCCAGATGACCTCTGACTCTCAGAAGAAGACTTTTGACCTATTGAACTTGAACCTTGACTAGTAGAATCACAAGGCTGGTATGCACTTGTATCATCATCTATATTATCCACCTCCATTTTGCTCATCTCCATGGCAATCCTGAACATTTCCTCCTCGTCTGCGTGAGACTTTGGCATTAAATTATCAAACAGAGGAATATCCGAAAGTTCACTTGATTTCTGCTTTTTCTTCTCTGCAATAAGATAAACATTGAACATTTGAAATGAACATTTCATTGTCGATAAATAGCAAGCACAGCTGTTCATGCTGTTCCAACACAAAATAAGCCTATTGCTGGTATTTTTAACACTTTTTTGGAATTGTGGATTTCCTATGCTTGAAATCAAAATAATGTGTTATATCAAATATATATAAGGGCTAAGATGGACGATGTTAAACTTTAGGTTTTAGAATTTATACATTTTTCTATAAAAGTAATAAACAAATTGTACACATGAGATATAATCTCATGTACATGTATACCATATCTAAGAAAATAAACAGCATACATCTGAAACATGGGGAATTGTTCAAATAACTCCACACGGCATTAAAGACAAAATTTGTCAACTTTTTTTTTGATGATTTGGAAGTGAAGGAAAACTCAACTATAACCAATTCAGTACAAACCATTCTTTCTAGCTCTTCTTGATTTGGAATCAACACTGCTAAAATCTAAAAAAAATATTCAAAATTTTTAAACAGGAGTGATGGATCTCAAATCAAATTCTATAATATGGGATATAATAATGCTGTATTGAAATATGAAACCCTTCTGGGTTGTGCTGTGAAATTTATAAGTTGAAAACTGAGTTGCATACAAATCTATCAAAAACTTTTGATAAGTGACTGTTGAGAAAATGTCATGAAAGGTATTATCTATGTTAGCCATTATACAACATTTTAACCAAGACTTTCTTTCACGAAATCTTCTAACAATTTACCATTAGATGATGAAATAGATATCACGTCATCGTCAACATCAACGACTTCATCTGGAACAGTGGCGACCTCTTCTGCCTTCCCCGAATTTGTTTCCTGAAAAATTAATAATAATATGGTCAGACTATTAAACTTAAACATATTAAAAACGAAAGAATATGGAATATGTGCCAAAAAAGACACGATCCACATAGTGAAATGATTTTAATAAATGTACAAAAGCAAAACTTTACTGCGTGTGAAGCGCTTTTCTGGATTAACCTTCATCAGACACACTAGGAGTAGAAAACTTGGAAAACCGGTAGAATATTAGATTTGATTAAAAAAAATGCCCAAAAATATTACAACAATGACCAAACAGATAAATCTATATAACCCTAACCCTAAATGTATATATCAAATAACAAGAAAACAAGTTGTCAGTGTTCTTGTGTATATGATTATAAATAACAACTGTAATTAAATATTGTGACATTTTTAGCTCTCTAAACAATTAACTTGTATAAAGAAGTATAATAGCGCCTGCATCTTAAAATATTTGGTACACAGGAAGTAGATGAGCTACGGGCATTAAATTGATTTACACCATACTAAAGGAGGAATATATATGCCAAACATTAAAAGCTGAGTTCACTCTTATTACCACTTGAGTTTGCAATGTTGATTTCTGTTCGGTGGGTTTTGTGTTTTTTGTTACCTCGTGCTATTTTTGTTCGTGTTTACCGGTTTCGTCATTGCCCTTTCGGACTTTTGACACTGGAATGCCCCATTGGTGCCTCTTTTCTACTTAAGAGACTGTGACATGTAGTTGCAGAAAAAGTGACACAGAAATTTTTACGACACCGCAGAATAGATGACACAAGACAACAGATGTAAAAAAAGATTTTTACAGTGCTAATATCTGATCAATCTGTGAAGAACTTTTTTCAAAGATGAGTTGTCTTTTCAGCCAAGTTTCATCGTAATCTCCAGTGTAGTTCCAGACTCTGATTGACTGTTTTTTTAATTTTTTCTGATACCTCCATCAAAGAATTAAATCTGTCTGTAATTCCTGTACATTTATGTCTAGAGAAGTCATTCAATACCGTCACTAAAGCCAGACCAACAGACGGACAGACATTACCTTTTCAAGTCTTTCTCTTTCCCTTTTCAATTTTCTTCTCTGTTTTTTATTCAGTTTAATAGGTTCCTGTAACAGAGAAAGGATTTATACCAAGTTTGTTCTGGTGATGTAAAGATGTAGAAATCAAACATGAAAGATAATAGTATTCTCAAGATCATATAGTAATTGACAAAATTCTTCGAAGTTTAAATAACATAAGATGGAGTGCGAATAGATTGACAAGGATTAAAGTATATAATAATAAATGTTTTATTTCCTAACCAAAGGGCCTTTTCATGCATAGCAAATCACAACATCAGCATTCATACAACAAACTATACATAAAACGATACACATACAATCATTCATTCATCATTGTGTTTAATTGAACATGTAATATATATATAAAAAAAAACTCTGGGAAGAGTCAGTCCACATGATCATGTGTTAAAATGTTAACATTAAAAGATATTTATTTTTTTATATTTGACCTCCGTACTAAATAGATCTTTTCAATGTATTCTATTAGTTTCTTATTGAACATAATATCTTCATTTGTCATTATCCATATGTGTAAGTTATTTAAAATAAGTGATTTAAGATTTTTGAAAGATGAAAATAAGTTATCAAGAAATGATTTTCGAACATCTTCATATAATTGACACTGTAATAAAAAATGCAATTCATCCTAAACACCATTCAGCGTCTTCTGGCCTTGTTGAAGGATGTTAGCAGCTTTCCATTGTGGTTTTCTAAATTGCCGCTTGTTATGTAAGCTGTGTTGGGTACACTTATTCCATATCTTATTGTTTTCTACTTAAGTGATAAAACGTGAACTTGTTTTAGATTATGCTGGAAATTAAAACTTTTCCTTCTTTAAGATATGTGTAAAATATAATTCAAATTCTTATAATGTTTTTCAATTTCCTCATGAACACTAACAACACTAAATTAAATACCAATAGACACTAAATGAAAGTATCACATAAAACATCTTTATGTCGTATAGAAATAAACTGGCCCACCTCTGGTTCTTCAATCTCCTCCACGTTGTCATAGATACTGATTTCATCCTCAGAATCAGACTCTATCACATACGGCATGTCTTTCGTGTCCCCTTCTTTTGGAACTGATGTGGGGGCTTTAGATTGACTGGCTAGAAAAAGAAAAAAATCATCAATCACATACATGACATATGGCTTGTCTACTGGCTGCAAAAAAGTATGAACAGATCAAATTACAGCAAGCCAAAAACAAATGTAGGATGTCATAGACCAGCTTCTAGAATGGTATGGTTGATGTGTACAAAATTTCATGAAAATCAAACACATTTACTAAGTACCTTAAACAAAGAAAGATGGGTGAACAGATTTTATAAATTGTATTCTTTTACAACTCTTGTAAGCAGCCATAAACAAGAGTATTGACAAACATGACAAATCAGGCAAGGCTTTTCCATGCTGGCAAAAACTGTAAGTTTTTAAAAAAAATATTCAACAGAATTATAGAGCTGTACCTTCAATGGATTTTCAGGATTAGTGCTCACAATTCAAGCAATGAGTGAACTGGCAGTCTGACAAAGTGAAAACGATAAGCTTTGGGTACCTCCCACATGGGGTCTTGATTTAATCAATCATCGGAAATGATTGGAAGATCATAATCGATTATTAAATTGGACACTATTTTTCATGAAAATTATTAATTTACCCCCATAATCAATGCAATTCTTTGCTGGTTTTGTGTAAAATCACTGAAATTGAATATTTTCAGATTAATCGATTAATGATTTTATAATTGATTAGTAGCTCGATTAGATTTTTCGATTAATCCATTAATCCGAACATCAGTATGATTTTGGACATCTTACCTGCTTTCTGAGCAGCCTTTTTCTGTTTCTTTCTCTCCTTCCTGGATGTGACCACCGTTGGGGTTTTCGTTTTAACCTTTTTACTTTTACTGTCCTGTTGATTGATTAAATCAGGTCCACTGCTAGTTGGAGTCTCAGAAGTGGAGAATGATCCCATGCTGGAAGTGTCCCGTTCATGAGAATTTCTTGTCTTACTTGATGTTTCAGCTTGCCCACTTTTAGTACTTGCAAATGGCTTATTTCTGAAATGTTTAGACCCATTGGATGAGCTGTCAGTCTCTCTCTCAGTTTGCATTGGATGCTGTGGTCGGTGATTTATATTTCTCGGGGAATGATTGTAATGCCGTGACCCAGTCTGACCGAAAGGGGACGAAAAATGATCATGTCCGAAAGGATCATGGTGATGCTGTTGTGGTCTTCGTCTGTTCGTCCGTCTCCGAGAGTTTCCATGTTTACGCCTCCCTGTGTTTACAATCGTAATTCGTCCATTTTGCATAATTACAATTTCTTCATCACTATCATCTGAATCTTCAAAGCCGTGCATACCTCCGAAAGGATCCATGAAGAAATCGTGGAAGGGACTCGGGTGAAAATGACTGGAGAATAGATCATGGCCAAACATTCCACCAAACGGGGAGGGGCGTGCCATGCCAAAATCTGAAAAAAACCAATAATAAAAACTATTTACAGTTTAAGGTAGATGTGGTGTCTAACACTGAGCACCTATGAACATCTATCATAACTTTAAAATCTATAATGCTAGTTATTCTCATTGATTTCTACTGGGCTAGATAAACATCAAAATTGATTATTTAAACAAAAAATTGGATAAAAACACCTTCTATTTTCCTGTACTTTTTAAGGGGAGATAATTTGTACAGAAATAATAGGGAAAAAAATTTTGATGGTGAACTTTTTTTTTCATTTAGAATATTTAAAAAAATCCATACAAAACAAAACTTTTTACAAATTTCAAGGAAAATCTATGGAGTAGATTTTTTAAAGTAAAATAAATTAAAAATTTTCCTTATTGATCCTATACAAAAAGTAAAATAAGTGTGGCCACTAAAAGTATGTCTCGCCTGCCGGCACCATCACTAAAATCAACTACCTAAGCTTTCATTTCTTGATATAAACACAAAAAGTGTCTGTATACCCAATATCAGATGCCTAGCCATTATACTATTCAAGCAATCCATTGTCCACACAAGTATTACAAAAAGTTTTCTGCCTGAAAAAACCTTAGTTCACAGAGTCACTGGAGCGTAAAAATGGGGTCATGGTCACATGGCATGGTGACAGTTGCGTTGTCCATAACCGCAACTGTCTGTATATCCAATATCAGATGCCTAGCTATTATAATTTTCCGGCAATTCATTTTCCACAAAAGTCTTACAAAGGGGTCTTTTGGCCTGAAAAAAAAACATTTAAGTTCAGAGTCGCTGAACCATGAAATTGGGGTCAGGGTCAAACGGCATGGTGCCAGTTGCGTAGACCATAACCCCAACTGTCTGTATACCAAATATCAGATGCCTAGCTATTATGCTTTTCTTGTAATTAATTTTCCACAAAAGTCTTACAAAGGGGTCTTTTAACCTGAAAAAAAACATCTAAGTTCACAGAGTCGCTGAACCATAAAATTGGGGTCAGGGTCAAACAGCATGGTGCCAGTTGCGTAGACCATAACCCCAACTGTCTGTATACCAAATATCAGATGCCTAGCTATTATACTTTTCTTGTAAATCATTTTCCACAAAAGTCTTACAAAGGGGTCTTTTGGCCTGAAAAAACATCTAAGTTCACAGAGTCACTGAACCATGAAATTGGGGTCAGGGTCAAACGGCATGGTGCCAGTTGCGTAGACCATAACCCCAACTGTCTGTATACCAAATATCAGATGCCTAGCTATTATACTTTTCTTGTAATTAATTTTCCACAAAAGTCTTACAAAAAAGCTTATGCCGTCGCCGCCGCCGCTGCTGCCGCCAGAAAGTAATACCTATGTCTCGCCTTCAGCGACTAAAGTCGCAGGCGAGACAAAAATCATGCATTTTTTAAAGTCCTTCCTACAAATATTTCTATGGACCAGTCTAGTGCTAACTGTGGCCAAAATTTAAGAAAATTCTATGGATAACTTTTTAAACACCCCATCTACCTTCTATAGCTTTTGATAATTGAGTGCACTTTTAGCTTCTGTATACATGTATGGTGTAAGCAATTGTTTTTTTGTTCAAAGTTTCTTAATTAAAATATTTGTTTAGTCCTATTTTTCTCCTGTCACCAGTGCTTCTTTCCTTGACCATTGAACTTATCTTTTTCTTAATCTGTGAATGATGTACCAAACATAATCATTTTGCACTGAATTGATCAATAAAGAATCTGCAAATAATACTCCATGTGTATGCAAATTTGAAATGTCAAAAGCTGTCTCAACCAACCCTGTCCAAAAAAAAAATTCACTCAGTCATTTTGAATTCCATAAAGCACTAGAGCCATGAACCCCCTTAGTTGGCCCTGTTAATACTCAAATATCAAAATTGGTTTGTTGTACACCAAAATTTGTGTATGTATAGCTGGATGTCTGTGTTAATTGAGAAAAGATTTGATCATGGTGTATAAATGAATTTTCAAGTATCCTAACCCTTCAAAAATAGCCTAAATCAGTGATTTTTCACTTTTTGACAAAAATGACTTATTTTTCAGTCACAATTTTGTGATTTTCTATGTGGCACCACCCCTCGTCCATCAAAATTTTTGTTGAAATATGAAGAAAATAATGTATTTATAAAATTTAAGCAAAAATATTTATGGACGAGGGATGGCACCCATGACATTTTCACCAAAAACCAGGTGTAAAATTGTGAAATTTAGCTGAAATTAGCATATTTTCAATTTTAGCGTCACTTTACGACGTCATTACAGCGTCATAAGTACAGAAAACTTTAAAATTGATTGTGTTTTCTAACAAGTAATCATTCTAGACTACTCGGCCTCAAAAATCTGTTCTAACAATGGAATTTAAAAAAAATGGCCCAATTTAGGGCCAAATATGAGTGTTCGTGGCTTTTGATTCTATATTAATTTTAACAGACTGAGTGTTAGGGTTAGGGTTAACCCTAATCCTAACTGAGTGTGTCTAATCTGAACAAATTCTTCTAATAGGGGTTAAACAGATTTCACAGTATCATAATCCTGATTTTAGTATTAGAATATCCATTTGGAACTCCTTTGCCATCTAGGTTGAGCTTACCTCCCATCATCCAGGGGAATAACCTAATCAAGATATCAATCTGAAATAAACAGAAAATTACTATAATGTGTTCTTATATTCTTGACATTATACAATAACGGCCCTTGAAAGAGGTGAATATCTAAAATTGTCAACCAGAGGTGGGGTTATTTCCCTGAGGGCATAAGCCCGAGGGAAATAACCCCAGCGAGTTTGACAATTTTGATATTCACTGATTTCAAGGGCCGTAACTGTTTTATTATAACGAACAAACAGTGGACTGGAATATCATATGGCCATTTTAAATTTCAAGGGTTATTCACCCGTGAATAATAGGGTTATTCAATGGACATGGGTATTTGGAAAGGTTATTCAACTTTTGTACGAATTTGAAAAAAAATACCCAGATTATTTAACGTCATGTGACCTTATTTCATCCAATTAAATCAATTTCTAATTCAGTAAGTTATAATAATACTGATCATTCATGTCATTTGGATTTCATGTGGTGTCATGTAGCCAGGAATTTGAAATTTTGAACAAAAAAATAAAAGATGTTGCACCATGGTTTGTAATATATATATTACAACAAAGTTCCAGACAGTAAATTTCGTTACACCTGACGCGCGTTTCGTCTATTCAAGACTCATCAGAGGCACTCTACCAAAAGTAGAAAATGCCAAACAGTACATGTAAAGAGCATAAAATAATATAAACAAGAGGCTCCCAGGAGCCTGAATCGCTCACCTGGTCTTGATGTCAACCTTATGAAGAACTTTGTAGAGCTAAATAAGCTGAATAATTAAGCAAGTGACAGCTTTTCTCTATCTGCAATAGATTTCATTCTATATGCCAAAAACACTATTTTTCGCCTTTAAGGGGCTGTAACCCCTATAAAGGGTCATCTGACAACTTCGACCCTAGGGAGACCTTTGTAGAGCTAAATGAGCTTAACATTTAAGCAAGCAACAGCTTTTCTCTATCTGCAATAATTATCATTCTATAGGCCAAAAACACTATTTTTTGCCTTTAAGGGACTAGAACCCCTAAATGGGGTCATCTGACAACTTGGACCCTATGAAGACTTTTGTAGAGCTAAATTAGCTGAACATTTAAGCAAGCAACAGCTTTACTCTATCTGCAATAGTTTTCATTCTATTGGCCAAAAACACCATTTTTCGCCTTAAAGGGGCTGTAACCCCTATAAGGGGTCATCTGACAACTTGGACCCTATGAAGACTTTTTTAGAGCTAAATGAGCTTAACATTTAAGTAAGCAACAGCTTTTCACTATCTGCAATAGTTTTCATTCTATAAGCCAAAATCATGAAAAAACGCTATTTTTCACCTTTAAGGGGCTGTAACCCCTTTAAGGGATCATTTGACAATTTTGACTTAATGGAAACTTTTGTAGAACTTTTGATGCTGAAGGGTGGCATCAGATCTCATCTACCCCTTTTTTAGCTCACCTGGACCGAAGGTCCATGTGAGCTATTACCATCACTTGGCGTCCGTCGTCGTCGTCTGTCGTCGTCTGTCGTCGTCTGTCGTCGTCGTCGTCTGTCGTCGTCGTCGTCTGTTAACAATTTTTCAAAAATCTTCTCCTCTGAAACTACCCAACAGAATTTAATGAAACTTGGTATGAATGATCCTTAGGGTGTCCTGCACCAAACTTGTGTTTTGATTTTTGATCCGTTAAAAAACATGGCCGCCGTTACTAAAAATAGACTAGGGGGGTCAGACTACTGTTTTTGGCTTATAAATCAAAAAGTATAAGAGATAGAGAAAATCTGAGGCCACGCTACTGATTCAGCATCAAAAGCTCTACAAAAGTCTCCATTTGGTCAAAGTTGTCAGATGACCCCTTATAGGGGTTACGGCCCCTTAAAGGTGAAAAATAGCATTTTTTCATGTTTTTGGCCTACAGAATGAAAACTATTGCAGATAGAGATTAGCTGTTGCTTGCTTAAATGTTCAGCTCATTTAACTCTACAAAAGTCTCCATAGGGTCGAAGTTGTCAGATGACCCCTTATAGGGGTTACGGCCCCTTAAAGGTGAAAAATAGCCATTTTTCATGTTTTTGGCCTACAGAATGAAAACTATTGCACATAGAGATTAGCTGTTGCTTGCTTAAATGTTAAGCTCATTTAGCTCTACGAAAGTCTCCATAGGATCAAAGTTGTCAGATAACCCCTTTTAGGGGTTACGGCCCCTGAAAAATGGCATTTTTTCATGTTTTTGGCCTACAGAATGAAAACTATTGCAGATAGAGATTAGCTGTTGCTTGCTTAAATGATCAGCTCATTGAGCTCTACAAAATTCTCCATAGGGTCAAAGTTGTCAGATGACCCCTTATAGGGGTTACGGCCTCTGAAAAATAGCCATTTTTCATGTTTTTGGCCTACAGAATGAAAACTATTGCAGATAGAGATTAGCTGTTGCTTGCTTAAATGTTCAGCTCATTTAGCTCTACAAAATTCATCATAGGGTCGAAGTTGTCAGATGACCCCTTATAGGGGTTACGGCCCCTGAAAAAAGCGATTTTTCATGTTTTTGGCCTACAGAATGAAAACTATTGCAGATAGAGATTAGCTGTTGCTTGCTTAAATGTTCAGCTCATTTAGCTCTACAAAAGTCTCCATAGGGTTGAAGTTGTCAGATGACTCCTTATAGGGGTTATGGCTCCTTATAGGTGAAAAATGGTGTTTTTGGCCTATAGAATGAAAACTATTGCAGGTAGAGAAAAGCTGTTGCTTGCTTAAATGTTCAGCTCATTTAGCTCTACAAAAGTACAGGGTCAACATCAAGACCAGGTGAGCGATTCAGGCTCCTGGGAGCCTCTTGTTTATGATTTACAAGCCAAAAACAGTAGTCTGACCATCCTTGTCTATTTTTAGTAACGGTGGCCATGTTTTTTGACAGATTAAAAATCAAAACACAAGTTTGGTGCAGAACACCCCAAGGATCATTCATACCAAGTTTCATTAAATTCTGTTCAGTAGTTTCAGAGGAGAAGATTTTTGAAAATTGTTAACAGACGACGACAGACGACGACGGACGCCAAGTGATGGCAATAGCTCACATGGACCTTTGGTCCAGGTGAGCTAAAAAATGTCGAACGAGAAAACCAAATTATAAATAAGACCAACCTACATGTATGTCTGGGGTAGGAAGAACCTTAGTGTTTTGAAAATTTAGAAATTTAAACGGATAATTTACAGCTTTGATGTGTTTATCAACACTAAAGTGTTGATGCCGGAGCGGGCTAAATGAGTAAATAAAAGAACTGTTTAGAAGGTAAAACCATATAAAATCCAAATGATAAATCATAAATGTTTTTTAACAAACTTTTAGTCTCTTTCACTGGTGATGTACCCAGGGTCGGCACTTGTCATTCAGCTCTCGTCAGTGTCCACATCTTTTCTCTTTTATTGCCCCTGAAGAAGGACATGAGGTCCGAAAATTTGGGCACCTTTTTATTGTTTTGGTTCAATTCTAACCTTTTATTGTGATTTATTATTTGGATTTTACCTTCTAAACAGTTCTTTTAACTATGAACAAAGCTTTTCTATGTATTTGTCATCTTTATGTTCTTGGTTTGTGATGGGATCTTTCTCAGACTATTTCAGGGCTCAGTCGAATAGTACCTATCCTATCTTAACCTTGAGGCAAATCGCAAAATGGGGAGCAGCAACTTTTGGCCATGTTGAAGGCAGCTGGCTGTTTTTCATTGTGGTTCTTAAGTTTCTGCTTGTTTATACATAAACATCAATTCCACATTTCATTATTTTCCATTAATGTTTTCAAAAGTTTTAACCTGGACTTGTTTTGTATACCGTAACAACAATGTTAAAAGTTTTTAATCAAGGAAACCTGCACATACAATTTGTCTTAACGTTAAATTAACATCAAGTCCAATTTACACTAATTTTACATTAATTTAATGATAAATTAACATTAGTTTAAGGTTTAAATTTTACCGTTACTTTTCCTGTTGAATTTTTTAATCTTTAACTAAAATTAACAATTGAAGCTCGATTAACACTAATTCGACGTTAATTTTTAAAGTTTAATTAACATTAGCTTAATTGATGCCTAAGTTTATTTTTTAAGGAATTTTATATTTTCTCTAGTTGTATATTTCACTATTTACATGTCAAAACTAACAATGAATTATATTGATTCTTTAATGTTTAACTTACTGGAACATCATGGCCTCCTGCATGCCCACTAAAATGTCCATTTTCTTCAAACCCGACAGCACTTGGACCTATAATCATACGACAATGAAATAAAAAGATTACAAGTTGCTTATACAAATATTTTTAAAAATATTGAGCGAAAAAATGAGTCCTTCTCAATTATAAATTTATTCTCAATTGTTCTGCTATGAGGGTTCTGAAAAAAAAATGTGACAGAGAGATTTTTAGATTATAATATCCCCATTACAAGTCAATGTAAAATAAAAAGATTATGTTGCCTTTCTTTGACAGCTTTAAGATTGATTTTTAATAATATGTATAAATGCATTGTATTTAAAATCTAGGGACAACAAATAACAAAGAGTAACCACTGGTTATATTCAAAACTGCTGGCTGATTTCTATAGGTCTAATTATGTAGGTTGTGTCACAAACACTTATTCCACATCTTGATTTCTTCTATATAGCATTTTCAATGGTCATTACTTTATATATTTTTGTAATGTTAAAAAATATTTAATTGTGAATTGAGAAGCGGGTTAACATTTTTTCACATTAATTATCTTCGGTTCATTTATTTCTAGAGTTCATCTTCATAGCGTGACTGATTAATTTGTTCATTTCATTGGTTTATTTCATTTCTTTGTTAAGATCGATATATAGTTTCCCATCTGAGTAAATTTTATTATTTTTATGTGCAACGATTGCACGACAAAACTTGAATTTTTTTTATAACCCGCCTCTCCCACTCTTTTTCTATTTTTGTGTTAATATATTATGAGCGGATTTTTGTGCCAAAAATATTGTTGTTTTCTCATAATTTATTGGTAATTTATGATATTGATGTGATTTATATTTATTTTTGTAATTTGTGTATTGACTTTCGTTTAATAATACTGCCAAATTCTATGTGTCTGTTTGATTTCTTTGCCTCAACTTTATTGCAATAGTTCTCTAAGCTATACAAGGAACAATTTACACATCATAAATGGTTCATGCAAACCTACCCTCCGTTAAATATTTGTAGGCATAGCTAATCTCTTGGAATTTCTCTTTAGCATCATCACTTTCATTCTGCAAATACAATTAACAGTTCTGGCCTTGGCGCCACAAAACATGGAATAATACTTAAGTCTGATAATATTCTCATCTCATTGTGACGGCATCAAATTAGAATGATTTGACAGGAGTTGCCATGGAAAATAAGAATATTCTCAGACTTAAGTATTTTTTTTAAGTTTTGTGGCACCGACCAGAATCCAGCATGGTCATACCAAAATTGTTCATGAACATACATGGATGCAAAACAAAATTAAAGAAATAAAAAGCTTGAAAAAGATTATACATTTTACTTTTTACAAATACTTTGTTTTTTTCTCCAGATTTTCACCATGAAAAGGGGGTTCATATTATACATGGCAAACATGGTAAGCAACATCTTACAATTAACAAACACCCAATACACATGTACTATAATACATTTTATAGATTATCCCGTTATCTTCATTTGAATTACTGATTATAATTAGTATGAAGACAGACAGACAAGGGCTATACACTACCTTATCAGGATGAAATATGAGAGCCATTCTTCTGTACGCCTTCCGGATGTCATCTAAAAATATTATAAACCAGATGTAAAAACATGTAGGAATAAAATAGTATTTAGATCAGAGTTTTTTAGACTACATTTGTAGGTGGGTTAACAGATCTGTATATCTTTACTTTGAAATGTTATTTTTGCTTTATAATTCCATTACCTTTTCATTATACATTCTTTATTTGGATGGGTAATAGACTGAGACATTATACTTTCAAAATGATTATGTAATGGGGATTTCTTTGTTCTTCCACACTCAATGGCATTTATACTAAAGTATTTCCCATTTCAAATCTGTTGACCAATAAAATTCAACATTACCATTCATTGATGAAATTTACTGATTTACCATTTAAATCAAAATGTGTTTTTTTACCAATAAATATCTAGGAATCTTACCATCAGTGGCCTCCTCCTGAACTCCTAAAACTTCCAGACATCTTCTCCTTTCTCTTTCTCTACTACTCACTTACCATCAGTGGCCTCCTCCTGAACTCCTAAAACTTCCAGACATCTTCTCCTTTCTCTTTCTCTACTACTCACTTACCATCAGTAGCCTCCTCCTGAACTCCTAAAACTTCCAGACATCTTCTCCTTTCTCTTTCTCTACTACTCACTTACCATCAGTGGCCTCCTCCTGAACTCCTAAAACTTCCAGACATCTTCTCCTTTCTCTTTCTCTACTACTCACTTACCATCAGTGGCCTCCTCCTGAACTCCTAAAACTTCCAGACATCTTCTCCTTTCTCTTTCTCTACTACTCACTTACCATCAGTAGCCTCTTCCTGAACTCCTAAAACTTCCAGACATCTTCTCCTTTCTCTTTCTCTACTACTCACTTACCATCAGTGGCCTCCTCCTGAACTCCTAAAACTTCCAGACATCTTCTCCTTTCTCTTTCTCTACTACTCACTTACCATCAGTGGCCTCCTCCTGAACTCCTAAAACTTCCAGACATCTTCTCCTTTCTCTTTCTCTACTACTCACTTACCATCAGTAGCCTCTTCCTGAACTCCTAAAACTTCCAGACATCTTCTCCTTTCTCTTTCTCTACTACTCACTTACCATCAGTGGCCTCCTCCTGAACTCCTAAAACTTCCAGACATCTTCTCCTTTCTCTTTCTCTACTACTCACTTACCATCAGTGGCCTCCTCCTGAACTCCTAAAACTTCCAGACATCTTCTCCTTTCTCTTTCTCTACTACTCACTTACCATCAGTGGCCTCCTCCTGAACTCCTAAAACTTCCAGACATCTTCTCCTTTCTCTTTCTCTACTACTCACTTACCATCAGTAGCCTCTTCCTGAACTCCTAAAACTTCCAGACATCTTCTCCTTTCTCTTTCTCTACTACTCACTTACCATCAGTGGCCTCCTCCTGAACTCCTAAAACTTCCAGACATCTTCTCCTTTCTCTTTCTCTACTACTCACTTACCATCAGTGGCCTCCTCCTGAACTCCTAAAACTTCCAGACATCTTCTCCTTTCTCTTTCTCTACTACTCACTTACCATCAGTGGCCTCCTCCCGAACTCCTAAAACTTCCAGACATCTTCTCCTTTCTCTTTCTCTACTACTCACTTACCATCAGTGGCCTCCTCCTGAACTCCTAAAACTTCCAGACATCTTCTCCTCTCTCTTTCTCTACTACTCACTTACCATCAGTGGCCTCCTCCTGAACTCCTAAAACTTCCAGACATCTTCTCCTTTCTCTTTCTCTACTACTCACTTACCATCAGTGGCCTCCTCCTGAACTCCTAAAACTTCCAGACATCTTCTCCTTTCTCTTTCTCTACTACCCACTTACCATCAGTGGCCTCCTCCTGAACTCCTAAAACTTCCAGACATCTTCTCCTTTCTCTTTCTCTACTACTCACTTACCATCAGTAGCCTCCTCCTGAACTCCTAAAACTTCCAGACATCTTCTCCTTTCTCTTTCTCTACTACTCACTTACCATCAGTAGCCTCCTCCTGAACTCCTAAAACTTCCAGACATCTTCTCCTTTCTCTTTCTCTACTACTCACTTACCATCAGTAGCCTCCTCCTGAACTCCTAAAACTTCCAGACATCTTCTCCTTTCTCTTTCTCTACTACTCACTTACCATCAGTG
Organism: Arcuatula senhousia; assembly: GCA_963971305.1. Taxonomy (NCBI): domain Eukaryota; kingdom Metazoa; phylum Mollusca; class Bivalvia; order Mytilida; family Mytilidae; genus Arcuatula; species Arcuatula senhousia. Next base: position 19,128 of record CAXARO010000978.1, read on the forward strand.
GCCTCTTCCTGAACTCCTAAAACTTCCAGACATCTTCTCCTTTCTCTTTCTCTACTACTCACTTACCATCAGTAGCCTCCTCCTGAACTCCTAAAACTTCCAGACATCTTCTCCTTTCTCTTTCTCTACTACTCATTGTTTAAGTCTGTATAAGATAAACATTACCTACATCAGTCACATTTACAAAGTAAATTTAATCAATTTAGGCCAATGGGTTTCTCATATTATCTTCAAAAATAAAAACAAACGAGTCTTTATTGTGTGTTATGCATGTGTTTAATGACATCTAACATTTTCAAAGAAAAAGGCTTTAACAAGAAACCAGAGTCAGGGGTCGACATTAACTTCTAAATCCGCTTGTCCCGTCGGACAAGTGACAGCTAAGTTTTACTTGTCCGAAAGTACAAAGTACTTGTCCAAGTTTTTACCTAATGATGTGCCATACTAGTGGCATATAAATGATTTTTTTTTAAATATCAAAAGATTGGACACCTTAACAAACTTTATTTTAATTGTGTTTTCAATTTTCTATGAAGAAATTGTCCTCTTTTGACTATGACGATAACTTTCAGTTTACAGGATTATTGATCTATTTATATAACTATAATGTCGATCGACGATCTGATTGGCCAATAATTAAATGGTCATGAAAGGAATGCATGATCATCACTTCCTAGTGCTCTGGTATCTTAGAATGTATTATCAGTTATACAAGAGAAGTTCCGAAAAGCTGATCTCCAATTGGATATGATATATTTAATTGATCAATAGGAACAGGGTTTTAAATAGAATGTTCTATAATTATACTTGGGTTTTCCTTTTTGAGAAAATAAATACAAAATGGTGATCGATTAATAAAATACCGCAAAGTAAGACGTTTCAAACCACAGTTTTTAAAGAAATCAACTTCGGAAACGATGAAACTAGCAAATCAATATAGTTATTATAAATATTTTTTGACTTGCCCAATCCGACAAGCTGGACTTAAGTTTTAGTTGTCCGACTTTGCATTTCACTTGTCCCGGGCAATCGGACAACCGTTAATGTCGAACACTGAGAGTTCAGGAAAACAAGCGTGCTAAACTGGACGTTGAAGGAAAATTCAGCTCAGGGTACAACTAAAATATTGACATTTCTACAATTATTTGGGAGTGTAATAGGAGACATAAGAGTAAATATCAAAAGAAAATTTTGATTACATGCAAGAATTTACTAAAAATAGTACATAAGACATAAGACATAATTTATTAGCGAAACACATTTACAATAAATGGTCATTGCTAACATATTTTAAAACTAAAAGCTACAAACATAATGGTTACTAACAGGGGTGGAAAAATTCGTAAGTCCGACGCCCGGGGCAGTGCAGTTGTAGCTATGGGCATGTTTTTTTTCTCCAGAAAAAAGTCCGTCGGGCCTTTCTATCGAAATCAAAAACTTTATTTCATTTTATTTTACATCTGGATTGATAGTTTTCCCTTAAATTTGTTTTGATTTTATCCTAACAACATCGAGAAAGTTACTTCCTGGTTCAGGTAAATATGCAAATTTAAATCCGAATCATTTTGGTGTTTGACAGTAACCCGTTTTGTGTTCTGATTCAAGCGCTTACTTGAAACTGAATGTTGTTTTATGAAATTTGATTGATTAGTTGATAGATTGTAAATCTACTTCAAAATCGGAACAGAACAAAAGAAAGGCTAATTGACAACCATTAGGAATCTAAAAGGAAAGTTTAACTGTGAAAAAACGAATCTGGAACAATGTTAACCATTCGGAAATTAAAGGTTGACATCGGAGTGACAAGAGGAAATAGCCAATTGTCACCAACTACCTGAGCCTTATTGATTCAAGAAAGCCTATGCCCAACCTTCCAGTCCAAAGACTAAAATCTACTGACAATGAACCAATAATAAATAATCTAAACATTTTGATAACATAAACTGTTTTATTACAGATTATATTGCTAATTACAATGTGTTAATTACAAGTCCACTAAATTTTAGGCCAAAATTTTATGCATACAATTTGTTGCCATACTTACCAGTAAAAAATATCTTCCTATCAATTGGGCTTTGAGTGACCACAGCCGGGCTTGGGCATTAATAATCTTAAAAAGCCCTGGGCTTGACCTCTGGGAGAAAATTTTTCCACCCCTGTACTAAAAAACTACAATTATAATGGTTTGGAGTGACAGAGGAAAGATTGAGATTAATCTTATTACAAGACATAATCATATTGATATTATTATAATTATACAGTGTTGTAAATATTTGTTGTAGAGGAATTAAAGAAAATCAATTAATTATCCCCTTTTAAGTTTAATTTGCCTACTTTGTAGACATTCTTGTATAAAGTTAGCAGTAAGTTTTAGTATGGTAGGGGATTTGCTTTTGAGTAATTTAAAAATAATACAGTTTGTTAAATTATTAATTTTTGTTATGTATAAGAGTATTCATGAGTACATGAGAAGACATGCTGTGTAAAAAGTTAAGACTTACAGATCACCTTTGTTTGTTGGTAGTGTTGGTAATTGGTGTGTGTGTGTGTTTTTGTGGCTTTTCCCTAAAAATTATTTAGTTCCAATTGTTTAAAAATGTTACCTCATATGAGAGATGAACATACATATTAAATTATTACTAGGAAGTGAAAATGAAAGTAGAAATTTCTTGAACAAAGGTTCAAACCGAAAATAGAAATATGAAGGTTTGGGTTTCCATTATTTTCCTTAGAAGAGACATATTTTACCAATGCAAAGGCATAACCCAAAATTATGCTTCTGTTATCCAGTGGTAAATAAGGGAGAATAAGCGTATTTATTCTGTATTTGGTAGTTTTTCTAGTCTGTTTTAGGATTTTCGATCGCCATTTGTATGTAGCTCACAAATATCACAATTTTCGACAAAACGAAACAATGATCATTTCTTTATTTATGAACACAAAAATGTCAGGGAAAAATACATTTAAGAAATACATTAGATTTGTTTAAGTTATTTTCTGTTAGTATTTCATGTCTTTCAAAAACAAAAACAAAACATATTTGTTATAGTTTCGTTTTTTTTTTATTTTCTAGGATTTTGTTGTTGGAAAAAAAAACAAAGTAGATTTTTTTTACAGTTTAACTGAAACTAGAATGCAGCAGCAGTTATCCAATTTTACAAGTTTTCATTAATGTGTGGTAAATAAGTAATGCAAATCATTACATTATCATCATGTACACATAATAAATACTGTTTGAATTTAAAGAATACACACACATGACAAACTAAAAAAAAATACATGAACAAATTGATATAGATCTGTACATGTATTGGTATCGTCAGACAAGTATATATAGATACATGTATATTTACTTTAGTGTGTCATGTGTTTGAACTTTGATTCTGTTTTTTACTGGGACATTGAACAGTCGGTGTCGGCCCGGTTGTCTGAAGGTCCATGTGATGCCTAGGAAATGGTGGTGGAAAATGAAGTAAATGCGTAGTTTGAATCGTTTATTCCAGAGAGTCTAGTAATTATATCATAGAAAAACATCATTGTTGCATACAACACAGAGAAAATCCTTTGAATATATACGTAGAAAGATAAACGATCTATACGATTTACTGAAAAGATAAAAAGAAAAACTACTAAGTACAATGAAACTCAAAATTTATCAAAATCATAAAAAATCATATCAATTACAGTAATAGAAGACCAAATTAACATATTCATAAACCAAAAATAATGATTAAGATGTGTACATGTATGTATGTTTTTAGTTCTATTGTTTCAAGTATAAGTTTCAGAAATTCTTTTATAAAAATACAAATATATCGATTCGCAGTTAAAATACAGTGAGACTAAGAAAAAATCAAACACACCGGTAATAATGTACTATAAATAGATCGACTGACTTGTAATTTAAACTACAAATTAAATATATAGGGCGTGTATAAACAATATAAATACATAGATAAACTTAATAATGCTTAATTATAATTAAAATAATCTTTATAAAACAAAACACACACCAATTTAGAAATATTTTTACCAAATTCACAGAGCAAAATTTACGTGTCTACATCAAAATAACCATTCGGATCTCTCTAATTTTCACAATGTACCAAGTGAGAATCGTCAAAAAATAATTGTTAACATTTACATTGATGACAAGTTTTGGGCATAACACACCAGCCCTCTAATTGTGGAGCAAAGCAAAACAATTACAAAAATAATGACAAATAAAAAAAATAGAAACTGAAGAAAAAATAACAATATGTGTTCCCTACACAAAAATGTTACAAGTACAAAAACCTTCATAATAACCCACAAAGTTTATCTCTCTCAAAAGATATCAATAGTCTAATCAGTACGAAAAATTTCTATAAGACAAAGTTAGATATCATGTTCTAAAATTGTACAGAGTTTGTCTACTGGGCGGGTAAGAGTGTTAGAGCCTACTTTAATCTTCACTTGACGCACAAGTCCGTTTTTATCTGGAAAAGTCTCTAGCACAATACCAACGGGCCAAGAGTTTCTGGGTGCGTTCGAGTCTGCCACAATGGCAACATCTCCTACCATAAGATTACGTCGTTCTCTGTTCCATTTCTGTCTTTCCTGTAGAATTGGCAGGTATTCTTTCATCCAACGACTCCAAAACAAATCGGACATGTATTGAATTTGCCTCCAACGACGACGGCAATAATTGTCAGTCTTCACGAAAAGTCCAGAGGGTAAGCACGGCTTTCGCTTCAAAAGAAGGATGTGGTTTGGTGTAAGAGCCTCAATGTCATTCGGATTATCAGTATTCATCGTTATAGGCCGATCGTTGAGTGTTGATTCGATTTCGCACATTAATGTTTGTAGTCCATCGTCATCAAGAACTTGTTCACGAAGAACACTGTTCATCGCTTTTCGGATGCTCCTGATCAACCTTTCCCAAATGCCTCCAAAATGAGAACCGTAAGGGGGGTTGAACTGCCATTCGATGCCTTTACTCAACATACATTGTTCAATCTGGTTAACGTTCCATTCATCCAGCGCTCGCTTCAGCTCTCGTTCTGCACCGACAAAGTTGGTACCGTTATCGGATCGAATCTTCTTAACCTGACCACGTCTAGCAATGAATCTCCGTAGAACGTTTATGAATGAATCTGTGTCCAACGATGCTGCTACTTCTAGATGTACTGCGCGACTTGCCATACATGTGAAAATCACACCATAACGCTTTATTCGTGATCGTCTTTGCTTAACCTCGAACGGTCCAAAGTAGTCTACGCCAACAACTGTGAATGGCGGTTCATCGGGTCTTACGCGATCTTCAGGTAAGTTTGACATTTTTTGTTGTGATAATGGTTTACTTACACGTCTACACGTGACACACTTAGAAATTAGACTTCGAATTAATGACGGTGCGTTGGGTATCCAATATTTCTCTCGGAGACGTGATAGCATCTGATTCCGTCCACAATGAAGAAATTCCAAATGAATATGTCGAAGAATAAGAGTAGCTACATAACTCGTTTTCGGAACTATCAGAGGATGTTTACTTTCTTCATTTTCGATTCAACAAGGCGACCACCAACACGAATCAACCCTTCATCTATGATTGGATCCATTTTTCTAATACTACTATTTGCTTTAAGCACTTTCTTCTCCACCAAAGAATTTATTTCATCTTGAAATTCACACTTTTGAATGAAAACTATGATAGATTTTTCAGCACTTTCTAAATCTTGAACAGAGAGCTTAGTTTCACGGTGGCTTTCACTAGTTGTTTTAGCTGAATCTTTTGTATAGTTCTGTTTCCTTTGACGGACACGATGACGTAACATTTCCCGCACTTTCAAAAGCCAAGCGACGTTCCGTTTCAGTTTTATCCATGACGAATGGTACTCAATCACTTTCATTATAATCGAACTCGCATCGTTGTTTTCGCCTACTTCACTAACATGTGCTATAGAAACTATCTGCTTAACTTCGGGATCGCTTTTCGATACATGCTTGAAATTGTCTGACGGCAGTTGCGGCCACGAATCCTCGCTTTGCCATAAGAACTCGGGTGCTCGTATCCACTCCTTTTCAAGTGTGTCAATCGTCGATATACCTCTAGACGCATGATCTGCGGGATTAAGTTTCGTATTTATGTACCTCCAATTTTCTGTTTCTGACCCTTCGTGAATTACCGCAAGTCTATTTGCTACAAACGTTTGAAATCGAGCCGATGTATTCCAAATGTACCTCAAAACCGACATGCTATCTGTCCAAAAAATTGATAGTTGTATCCGTATCTCTAGCTCGTTGAGTAACAGTCTGTTAGTTCTGACGGCAACGGTTGCGGCTGTGAGCTCGAGTCTTGGGATAGTTGTTTGTTTCAACGGACAAACACGTGACTTTCCAATCAAAAAGGAACAATGGCCATCTCCGTACTGGTTTTCAAGTCGCAAATACGAGACGGTTCCATAACCTATTTCACTGGCGTCTGAAAAATGATGCAATTCAGCGCAACGCACGTCTTGGAATCCCCTAACCTTTAAACATCTATCAACACTGAATTCGGATAACAATTTCAAGTCGTTAAACCATGCTGACCATTTAGCTTCTAGCTCTGTAGGAATAGCGTCGTCCCATCCAAGATTTAATTTGCAAAGTTCCTGTAGTATCAACTTAGCACGAAGCATAAAAGGCGCTAGAAATCCAAGAGGATCGTAAACACTGCTCAACATGGAAAGAATTCCTCTACGGGTTTTCGGACGCTCGCTTACTGAGACCTTGAACACGAATTTGTCCATTTCGACGCACCAGCTTACACCTAGAGCTCGGTCGATTGGTAGATCCTGATGATCGAGATCCATGTCCATTATCTCCTTCGATCTATCGGATAACGGAATGGAACGCACAACTTCACGGCTGTTGCTAATCCATTTAGCGATGTTGAAACCTCCTCTATGCAAAAGGGATCGCAAATCTTTCACTAACGCTATGCCCTCATCGACGGTTTTAACGGATTTCAAACAGTCATCCACATAGAAATTGTTCAAAACCGTGTCAATAACGCTTTGACCGAAATGACCTATACCATCTTCCGCTGTCCTTCTTAACGCAAAGTTGACGCAACCCGGAGAGGACGTGGCGCCAAATATATGAACGGTCATCCAATATTCGATCGGTTCCTTGGACGTGTCTCCGTTTTCCCACCAGAGAAATCTCAGATAATTTGAGTCGCATTTCGGTAAGCGCACTTGATGGAACATGCTGTCTATGTCTCCCATTACGGCTATTTCATCTTGTCTAAATCTCAATAACGTTCCTACCAGAGAGCTGGTAAGATTCGGACCTTGTAATAAACGCTCGTTGAGTGAGGCGCCTTTGAACTTTGCGGCACAATCAAACACTACTCGAAGTTTTTTCTTCTTAGGGTGGTATACCCCGTGATGCGGCAAGTACCAAACGTGACCGTCGTCCCTAGAAAGTTCGGATTCCGGTACTTTCTGTGCGTGACCGGCACTAATCAATTTATTCATAAACTTTCCGTAATCTTCTCGAAAGCTATTGTCATTTTCGAACCGCTTACCGAGTAACGCTAATCTCTGCTTAGCCTGAGCTCTATTATTCGGCATTATGTTATCCTTTGACTTAAACGGAAGGCTAATGATATAATGTCCATCTTGCAAATGAATTGACTCCGATACAAGTCCTAGAAATTGTTTGTCCTCTCTTGACGGTGATTCCACATCATCTATAATCCGCTCATTAAAATCATGGTTGTAATGATTTTTGATTTGCTCGTCCAACGACACAAAAGGCGAAACTTTAATACGATTACACGTTCTAGCAAGTACTTCGGTTTCGTCGTCACAAATCACGCTAATTGGGCCGTTGATTACCCAACCTAGTAACGTTTCTACGGCAAATGGACCATTATCAACACTCGGAATGACGTTCCAGGGTTCCATAGCCCGCGGCACGTTAATTCCTATCAAAAGACCTACGTGATGATTCTCGATACGCTGTAAGTTGACGTCTCGCAAGTATGATAACTTTTCTACAGATTCTTCAGACATAATATCTTTTTCGGACACTGGTAATGTTTCCTGTAAATACACGGGAGGAAGCTCTATTGAATTTTCACCGTTAAGGTCGCTAACTTCTAATCCGCGAAACAGTGTACTCTCTCTAACGTCCTGATGACCCATTGTCGTCAAGTTTAGTTTAGTTGTTTTACCTCTTAGATTTAATTGATGCATTATCTCTTCAGAACAGAAAGTAGCATTACTACCGCAATCTAGAAACGCATAAGTTTCAACATATTTGTCGCTGTCAATGTGCTTTACACGAACTGGCAAGATCGGCAGCGCTTGTACTAACGTGTTGCCAGCCCTCATACAAGTGGTAGAGTTAGTTGCGGTTTTCAAAGAATGATCACTTGTGGCGCTACTATTCCCGGTATCGCTGTTCTGTACGCGTGGATCTACGTGTAGAATATACGGGTGTCCTTTACTACACTTCGAACATGTGAGTTTCGATCGGCAGAATGATTTCGTGTGACCGTACTTTAAGCACGCAAAGCAAAGTCCTTTCGATTTCAGAAAAGCATATCTGTCTTTCAAGCTTTTTTCCATTAATTTGGTGCACTTGCTCAAAGAATGACTTGATCCTTCACAAAATAAACATGGAGTTGAAAAAGCGTTCTTTGTATAAGTCGCAGCATTCTCGATTCCTGTGGTTTCATTACTTGGACTGACCTTTCCTGTCTCACTTGACGTTGTCGCGAATGACTTCCTTGAAGCACCTGTTGATTTAGCTTTTGAGTCTTGTTTCTTAGCTGATGATGCACTTAGTACTTCTCGTCCGTAAACTGGATCATTTGCCTTTTTAGCCTCTCGTTTTACAAAGTTCACGAGTGTCTCGAACTTTACAGTATTCCTAGCAGTTTTCGTCTCGTACACGATGTTTCGCCACTTTTCATGTAAGCTGTACGGCAATTTCATAACAAGATGTTTCAAGCTTTCTGAATATTCAAGTACCTTTGCAGCTTCAACACCATTAACGGCATATAAACACTCTTGAAGAAAGATTGCATATTCGTCCAAACCTTTAGCGTTTTCCGGTTTTATTTGCGGCCAATCCATCGCTCGTTTCACATATGAATGCGCTATAACGTCCGAATCGCCGTAACGTTCTTCGAATTCCCGAAATGTCATATCATAACCAACATTAGCATCTAGATGTGAAAATCCCATCGCTATTCTGTGCGGTTCACCGATCGTAAACTGTAACAAAAAGTTAAGTCGTTCTTCGTAGGAATCGGTGTTAGCCACTATTCTAGAGTCGAATTGACGTAGAAATCGTTTATAGTGCATCGGGTTTCCGTCGAACTTTTGGATGTCAGCTTTAGGTTTGTTTAATTCACGAGCGATTGACGTCTGTGTCAAACCTACGGGAGCGTGCGTATCAGCGGCAAATGTACTTCCCGGGTTCCAAGCTGGAACAGTAGGATCAAGAAAGGAAAAAGTTTGCTGAGGTTTAGGCTCGGCTTTAACTGTAGGCTCAGTAGGTGCGTTAAATACTAATCGTTCTAGTTGTTCCCGGTCGTCGTGAACACTTCGTTCTATTTCATCAATAACTTTGGATTTTGCCTCACTAACTTGAATTTCTGTCTTTAGCTTTAACTCTTCTTCCTTGAATTTAAGCCTGAGCTTTGCTTCTTCGAGACTTTTCTGTTCTTCTAAAGACTTAGCACGAGCTAACAGTTCAGCTTTTCGGGTTTCCTCTTTAAGCTTTGCAGCTGACAACTGGCTGGATCTTGCACTTCCACGTGACCTTGTACTTCTTGCACTGATATTCGAACGAGCGTCGTCTTGTGTTGTTGTCTTAGGGTTTTCAGGAACTGTCTGTGTTTTGTGTAACAAAAACCACTGTTGTATTGATTGCTTTAAACCAAGGAATTTGCTGTTGTAATCTTCGAACCACGCAGTGTCAATGTGTTTTTCGTTCATATCTTTTATCATGTTCTGAAGATTTACGTTAAACTCTAACAACTGGTCGTATTCGGACATCCATTTGGTGTAAATTGTCTTCACTTCACTTTGATCCGTAGAACTTTGAATTTTATCTTGTAACGTCTTGCTTGTATTGTTCAATGCATTTATCATTCTTGAACGTTCTTTCTTCTTTAGATCTATAGTATATTCATAACCTTTGTCCGTCATTGTCCTTTCACGTTTATCGCTGGTCTTTTCGTCCTTTCCGCTCATTCTAAATTGTAAATAATGTGATGCCTAGGAAATGGTGGTGGAAAGTGAAGTAAATGCGTAGTTTGAATCGTTTATTCCAGAGAGTCTAGTAATTATATCATAGAAAAACATCATTGTTGCATTCAACACAGAGAAAATCCTTTGAATATATACGTAGAAAGATAAACGATCTATACGATTTACTGAAAAGATAAAAAGAAAAACTACTAAGTACAATGAAACTCAAAATTTATCAAAATCATAAAAAATCATATCAATTACAGTAATAGAAGACCAAATTAACATATTCATGAACCAAAAATAATGATTAAGATGTGTACATGTATGTATGTTTTTAGTTCTATTGTTTCAAGTATAAGTTTCAGAAATTCTTTTATAAAAATACAAATATATCGATTCGCAGTTAAAATACAGTGAGACTAAGAAAAAATCAAACACACCGGTAATAATGTACTATAAATAGATCGACTGACTTGTAATTTAAACTACAAATTAAATATATCGGGCGTGTATAAACAATATAAATACATAGATAAACTTAATAATGCTTAATTATAATTGAAATAATCTTTATAAAACAAAACACTCACCAATTTAGAAATATTTCCACCAAATTCACAGAGCAAAATTTACGTGTCTACATCAAAATAACCATTCGGATCTCTCTAATTTTCACAATGTACCAAGTGAGAATCGTCAAAAAATAATTGTTAACATTTACATTGATGACAAGTTTTGGGCATAACAGTCCACGAGTCCGAAGGTTCGCTAGTCCGAGGGTCCACTATTCCGAAGGTTCGGTAGTCCGAAAACATCAGGATTTATTTACTGGTTTAACCCATCATTTCTTTTGAAATGCCTGTACCAAGTCAGGACCATTGCAATCGTCAATTTTTCCGGCATGTCTTCCATATTTCGTTTTTATACCCCCACTCGTAAGAGAGGGGGCTATATTGCAATCACCTTGTCAGTCCATCTGTCGGTCTGTAACACACTTTCGTAACAGATTTCTCAGGTTCTACTAAAGTGATTGATTTTAAATTTGGTATACAGCTTCAGCATAATGAGTTGTATCACGCCTCCCCTTTCCAGGTCAGTCGCGCATCCACTTCCTGTTTTCTGAGCTGACTTAGACTTCTTTAAGGGTCAAAAATAGAAAAAATTTCGTAACAGATTTCTCGGCTTCTACTGAAGGGATTGATCTCAAATTTGGTATACAGCTTAAGCATGATTAGTTGTATTGTGCCTCCCCTTTCCATGTCAGTTCCATATCTATTTCCTGTTTTCTGACTGATTGAGTGGGGTTATTATTAGCACAACTAAGTGCCACCCCTAGTTTCTCTTCGACATTAAGATTGCTCCTCCAAGTTCAGTAAAGGTAGAGGTAAAGGTAAAGGTAAAGGTAAGATTTATTTAACGTCGGTGAGTACACATCAGTGATGTGATGTGTACACAAGTCAAACAATTAACATAAGCTCTGAAGAGCTTTTGACCGACGGCAAGATTAACGACCGTTTGGCTAATATGAGGCCCTTGCATGGTTGCCAGACTTGTGTGGGAGGAAAGCCCGATATTCCAAGCTGGAAAATCGGTGAAACCCACGAGCAACGGTAGGTGTCTGGAAACCTTGACACGTGTGGGGCTCGAACCCACAGAGGTGTCGACCTGTGATTTAAAGTCCAGTGCCTTAACCACTCGGCCACCGCGCTCCCTTCAGTAATTTTATTATCACCTTTATATGTACACACGGACTATCCTAGTTCATGGTTTTCCGGATTTAGGACATTCGAATGCACCATTAATTAGAACCAGGATGTATAGGTGTACTACAGACCTGACATAAGCATACATAATTTCACTTGCTATAACTTATAGTACCCTCACAGATTTTACCATTAGTGTTTTGTTTATATTGAATAATGATTTTATAATTAAAAATGCAGGTCAGGTTTAACAGATGCTTTGCTACTTCTCCGGTGCCAATTGCATACCAAATTAAAGTTTGTTATTAAGGTTGTGTTTTCTTGCAAAAACGATTTCTCCCCTTTTCCCCAAAAAGTTCAAATTTCAAAGCCCGTTACTACCACAAACTATTGAGGGTTACATTTGTCTGCTGATATCTACAACTGCATATAGTGTACTAGCTTCATATTTAGTTTCATAAAATTCGAACCATACAATAGTTTTAGAGGAGTTGCGAGCACAAACAAGATCACACGCAAATTTTCAAAGTTCAAAGGGGAATAACTCTAACAAAACTAAATTCCATGCTAATATTCAGTTAACTTCCTACATACCAAGGGTCGTAAATTGTTGAATTCAGTTCTGTAATTTCAGAGGAAATTCTAAACAAAATGTCTTCCCGACAAAGCGAAAAGAGGTGGAGCTTTTCTTACATATGGTAACATAACTTTACCCCCTTTTCCCCAAAATAATGTTGAATAGATCAGAAATCACTGCATGGTTTCCTTAATATTATACGACCGCAAACATACATGTAGTTGAGGAGGCGTAGGAATCGCCCTGTCTATCTGTCCGTCCGTCTGTATGCCTTCCTACCGTATCTCGTAAGCGAAACTCCTATAACGCTTGCCCATGACATACTGAAAACCCAATATCGTTTCTGTATCTGATACGTCGTAGGAACTTATTTTGGTATTTATACAATGGGATGGTGGGCGCCACGTTTTTTGTTTTTTTTCTGGCAATGATTTCGTAGGGCGGTTTAAAAACTTTTTTTCGTTGAAACGGATAGCCCATTTGTCGGTCCATAATTTTCAGTTTTCTATGTCCTATATCTCGTCTTCGCCTTCGTCTTCCAGATACAGAGTTTACTCAGAACTGAGTATTTATACTCCGTGCATGTCCAAGTCTTCTATTTACAATTAAAAACTGACATTTTGAATTTAAATTCTTCTGGTTCATAGTAATTAGGACTACCGGGCCTTCGGACTTATGGGCCTTCGGACTTATGGGCCTTCTGACTAGCGGGCCTTGAAGGGCTTCGGACTAGTGGACCTTTGAACTAACGGACCTTCGGACTAGTGGACCTTCGGACTAACGTCAATTTAAAACATCCAATATGTAAAAACAGCCAGCAGCCTTCAATGTTATACAATGTACATATACATGTATATGCATCTCTTTGTTAAAAAACTTCAGTAAAATTTCTGTCATTAGATACAAGATACAAGATAATTTATTGGCAAATCACTGTGCCCAATAATGTCATATATCCAGTATCGTGTAATTGACCAATTTCAAGATACATGTAGGACAGAATGGCTGGAGAAATTAGAGAAAGTTCATTTATTACAAATTATTCTAGGCATGAAGACATCACAGGTCTGAAAAAATCATGGTAAAACATTATCAGTTTATCTTTGAAAAACTTGTAAACAAAGCAGAAGAACATTGTAAAAAAAATAAAGGTAAAATTTTCTTTCTTTTTCAGAAGCGACACACATATTAGGATGTTCAAGGCACTAGATAAAGTGAACTACTCCAACTTGAAGTTAAACCATCCAAAAGAAACAACCAACAATGCCGCTAAACAGGAAACGCTGCTGGAGATCTGTTGTCGTGCCATCATAAGAAACGAAGAACTGACCAATCAGGCTGTACGATGTGTTCCGATACACCTAGCTGCCGACTTATTGAGAGCTGCCATTTTGACTGGACAGCCCTATGCTATCAGCAATATCATATCCAACTGGCCTCATGGGGAATTGTGGTAGGCTTATAAAAGTTGTTAAGCTTTTTCATGTAGGAATATTGCATCTAACATACATTTGTTGATTTCTGGTCAGTTGATTTTGTGTATCTTCGTGCTGTTTTCTTGTAAGTGTTTACCAGTTTTGTTGTTGCCTTTTCGGACTATTGACACTCGAATGCCCCATTGGTGGCTCTTTGCTTCTTTCATACATGTACATATGCATATTCAAGAAAAAGAAAGATTCCAACTGATTTAACTTGGCATTTACTAATGATCATTATTGTATATCAAGTCAGTAACCTACATGTACCGGTGTTCTGTGTGACAGAGCTTATGAGTAGGTTCCATAAATTCATTATGAAAATTAAAAAAAGGGATTCAAACCCATTTTTAGCTCACCTGGTCCGAAGGTCCATGTGAGCTATTGTAATCACTTGGCGTCCGTCGTCATCCGTCGTCGTTAACTTTTCTTTGAAAATCTTCTCCTCCAAAAGGACTGAAGGGATTGCTTTGAAACTTTGCACACTTCATCAATGGGATGTCCTCTACCAAAATGGTGACCGCCGTCCAAACAACATGGCCGTCATTACTAAAAATAGACCAGGGGGGTCAGACTACTGTTTTTGGCTTGTAAATCAAAAAGTATAAGAGATAAACGAAATCTGATGCCACACTACTGCTTCAGCATGAAAAGCTCTACAAAAGTCTTCATTGAGTCGAAGTTGTCAGATGACCCCTTATGGGTGTTACGGCCCCTTAAATGTTTTTGGCTTATAGAATGAAAACTATGGCAGATAGAGAAAAGTTGTTGCTTGCTTCAATGTTCAGCTCATTTAGCCCTACAAAAGTCTCCTTAGGGTCGAAGTTGTCAGATGACCCCTTAAAGGGGTAACAGCCCCTAAAATAACTTTTTTTTCATATTTTTGGCATATGGAATGAAAACTATAGCAGATAGAGAGAAGCTGTTTCTTGCATAAATGTTCATCTTATTTAGCTTTACAAAAGTCTCCATAGGGTCAAAGTTGTCATAAGTCCACTTACAGGGGTTTCGGCTGCTAAAATATCGTTCTTTCATGTTTTTGGCCTATGGAATGAAAACTATAGCAGATAGAGAGAAGCTGTTGCTTGCTTAAATGTTCAGTTCATTTAGCTCAACAAAAGTCTCCATAAGATCAAAGTTATCAGATGACTACCTATAGGAGTTATGGCCCCTAAAATGATGTTTTTTCATGTTTTTGGCCTATGGCTACAGAATGAAACTTAAGTAGATAGAGAAAAGCTGTTACTTGCTTAAATGTTCAGCTCATTTAGCTCTAGATAAGTTTTTATAGGGTCGACATCAAGACCAGGTGAGCGATTCAGGCTTCTAGGAGCCTCTTGTTTCAAGAAGTTTTAGTGAAATTTTGGTTGAGTTTGGACAATTTTCAATGTACATGCTGTATAAAGTTATACTTTAAATTTAAGTTTCAGAGAGATTCTACCTGCTAAATGCCAGAACATTTTTGAAGAAGAGCTCGGACATGACTTGGTAGTGTTCAGGGGCGTTATAAACAGGACAAAACATTGTAGGATGAGGTGTATAGACTTCAGAGGTCTCAAACTGAGTAAGTTTATCTATCATAGACTTGGTAGTGTTATAAACAGGACAAAACATTGTAGGATGAGGTGTATAGACTTCAGAGGACTCAAACTGAGTAAGTTTATCTATTATAGACTTGGTAGTGTTATAAACAGAACAAAACATTGTAGGATGAGGTGTATAGACTTCAGAGGACTCAAACTGAGTAAGTTTATCTATCATAGACTTGGTAGTGTTATAAACAGAACAAAACATTGTAGGATGAGGTGTATAGACTTCAGAGGACTCAAACTGAGTAAGTTTATCTATCATAGACTTGGTAGTGTTATAAACAGAACAAAACATTGTAGGATGAGGTGTATAGACTTCAGAGGACTCAAACTGAGTAAGTTTATCTATTATAGACTTGGTAGTGTTATAAACAGGACAAAACATTGTAGGATGAGGTGTATAGACTTCAGAGGACTCAAACTGAGTAAGTTTATCTATTATAGACTTGGTAGTGTTATAAACAGGACAAAACATTGTAGGATGAGGTGTATAGACTTCAGAGGACTCAAACTGAGTAAGTTTATCTATTATAGACTTGGTAGTGTTATAAACAGAACAAAACATTGTAGGATGAGGTGTATAGACTTCAGAGGACTCAAACTGAGTAAGTTTATCTATTATAGACTTGGTAGTGTTATAAACAGAACAAAACATTGTAGGATGAGGGGTATAGACTTCAGAGATCTCAAACTGAGTAAGTTTATCTATTATAGACTTGGTAGTGTTATAAACAGGACAAAACATTGTAGGATGAGGTGTATAGACTTCAGAGGTCTCAAACTGAGTAAGTTTATCTATTATAGACTTGGTAGTGTTATAAACAGGACAAAACATTGTAGGATGAGGTGTATAGACTTCAGAGGACTCAAACTGAGTAAGTTTATCTATTATAGACTTGGTAGTGTTATAAACAGGACAAAACATTGTAGGATGAGGTGTATAGACTTCAGAGGACTCAAACTGAGTAAGTTTATCTATTATAGACTTGGTAGTGTTATAAACAGGACAAAACATTGTAGGATGAGGTGTATAGACTTCAGAGGACTCAAACTGAGTAAGTTTATCTATTATAGACTTGGTAGTGTTATAAACAGGACAAAACATTGTAGGATGAGGTGTATAGACTTCAGAGGACTCAAACTGAGTAAGTTTATCTATTATAGACTTGGTAGTGTTATAAACAGGACAAAACATTGTAGGATGAGGTGTATAGACTTCAGAGGACTCAAACTGAGTAAGTTTATCTATTATAGACTTGGTAGTGTTATAAACAGAACAAAACATTGTAGGATGAGGTGTATAGACTTCAGAGGACTCAAACTGAGTAAGTTTATCTATTATAGACTTGGTAGTGTTATAAACAGGACAAAACATTGTAGGATGAGGTGTATAGACTTCAGAGGACTCAAACTGAGTAAGTTTATCTATTATAGACTTGGTAGTGTTATAAACAGGACAAAACATTGTAGGATGAGGTGTATAGACTTCAGAGGACTCAAACTGAGTAAGTTTATCTATTATAGACTTGGTAGTGTTATAAACAGGACAAAACATTGTAGGATGAGGTGTATAGACTTCAGAGGACTCAAACTGAGTAAGTTTATCTATTATAGACTTGGTAGTGTTATAAACAGAACAAAACATTGTAGGATGAGGTGTATAGACTTCAGAGGACTCAAACTGAGTAAGTTTATCTATTATAGACTTGGTAGTGTTATAAACAGGACAAAACATTGTAGGATGAGGTGTATAGACTTCAGAGGACTCAAACTGAGTAAGTTTATCTATTATAGACTTGGTAGTGTTATAAACAGGACAAAACATTGTAGGATGAGGTGTATAGACTTCAGAGGACTCAAACTGAGTAAGTTTATCTATTATAGACTTGGTAGTGTTATAAACAGGACAAAACATTGTAGGATGAGGTGTATAGACTTCAGAGGACTCAAACTGAGTAAGTTTATCTATTATAGACTTGGTAGTGTTATAAACAGGACAAAACATTGTAGGATGAGGTGTATAGACTTCAGAGGACTCAAACTGAGTAAGTTTATCTATTATAGACTTGGTAGTGTTATAAACAGGACAAAACATTGTAGGATGAGGTGTATAGACTTCAGAGGTCTCAAACTGAGTAAGTTTATCTATTATAGACTTAGTAGTGTTATAAACAGAACAAAACATTGTAGGATGAGGTGTATAGACTTCAGAGGTCTCAAACTGAGTAAGTTTATCTATTATAGACTTGGTAGTGTTATAAACAGAACAAAACATTGTAGGATGAGGTGTATAGACTTCAGAGGACTCAAACTGAGTAAGTTTATCTATTATAGACTTGGTAGTGTTATAAACAGGACAAAACATTGTAGGATGAGGTGTATAGACTTCAGAGGACTCAAACTGAGTAAGTTTATCTATTATAGACTTGGTAGTGTTATAAACAGGACAAAACATTGTAGGATGAGGTGTATAGACTTCAGAGGACTCAAACTGAGTAAGTTTATCTATTATAGACTTGGTAGTGTTATAAACAGGACAAAACATTGTAGGATGAGGTGTATAGACTTCAGAGGACTCAAACTGAGTAAGTTTATCTATTATAGACTTGGTAGTGTTATAAACAGGACAAAACATTGTAGGATGAGGTGTATAGACTTCAGAGGACTCAAACTGAGTAAGTTTATCTATTATAGACTTGGTAGTGTTATAAACAGAACAAAACATTGTAGGATGAGGTGTATAGACTTCAGAGGACTCAAACTGAGTAAGTTTATCTATTATAGACTTGGTAGTGTTATAAACAGGACAAAACATTGTAGGATGAGGTGTATAGACTTCAGAGGACTCAAACTGAGTAAGTTTATCTATTATAGACTTGGTAGTGTTATAAACAGAACAAAACATTGTAGGATGAGGTGTATAGACTTCAGAGGACTCAAACTGAGTAAGTTTATCTATTATAGACTTGGTAGTGTTATAAACAGAACAAAACATTGTAGGATGAGGTGTATAGACTTCAGAGGACTCCAACTGAGTAAGTTTATCTATTATAGACTTGGTAGTGTTATAAACAGAACAAAACATTGTAGGATGAGGTGTATAGACTTCAGAGGACTCAAACTGAGTAAGTTTATCTATTATAGACTTGGTAGTGTTATAAACAGAACAAAACATTGTAGGATGAGGTGTATAGACTTCAGAGGACTCAAACTGAGTAAGTTTATCTATTATAGACTTGGTAGTGTTATAAACAGAACAAAACATTGTAGGATGAGGTGTATAGACTTCAGAGGACTCAAACTGAGTAAGTTTATCTATTATAGACTTGGTAGTGTTATAAACAGAACAAAACATTGTAGGATGAGGTGTATAGACTTCAGAGGACTCAAACTGAGTAAGTTTATCTATTATAGACTTGGTAGTGTTATAAACAGGACAAAACATTGTAGGATGAGGTGTATAGACTTCAGAGGACTCAAACTGAGTAAGTTTATCTATTATAGACTTGGTAGTGTTATAAACAGGACAAAACATTGTAGGATGAGGTGTATAGACTTCAGAGGACTCAAACTGAGTAAGTTTATCTATTATAGACTTGGTAGTGTTATAAACAGAACAAAACATTGTAGGATGAGGTGTATAGACTTCAGAGGACTCAAACTGAGTAAGTTTATCTATTATAGACTTGGTAGTGTTATAAACAGGACAAAACATTGTAGGATGAGGTGTATAGACTTCAGAGGACTCAAACTGAGTAAGTTTATCTATTATAGACTTGGTAGTGTTATAAACAGGACAAAACATTGTAGGATGAGGTGTATAGACTTCAGAGGACTCAAACTGAGTAAGTTTATCTATTATAGACTTGGTAGTGTTATAAACAGAACAAAACATTGTAGGATGAGGTGTATAGACTTCAGAGGACTCAAACTGAGTAAGTTTATCTATTATAGACTTGGTAGTGTTATAAACAGGACAAAACATTGTAGGATGAGGTGTATAGACTTCAGAGGTCTCAAACTGAGTAAGTTTATCTATTATAGACTTGGTAGTGTTATAAACAGGACAAAACATTGTAGGATGAGGTGTATAGACTTCAGAGGACTCAAACTGAGTAAGTTTATCTATTATAGACTTGGTAGTGTTATAAACAGGACAAAACATTGTAGGATGAGGTGTATAGACTTCAGAGGTCTCAAACTGAGTAAGTTTATCTATTATAGACTTGGTAGTGTTATAAACAGAACAAAACATTGTAGGATGAGGTGTATAGACTTCAGAGGACTCAAACTGAGTAAGTTTATCTATTATAGACTTGGTAGTGTTATAAACAGGACAAAACATTGTAGGATGAGGTGTATAGACTTCAGAGGTCTCAAACTGAGTAAGTTTATCTATTATAGACTTGGTAGTGTTATAAACAGAACAAAACATTGTAGGATGAGGTGTATAGACTTCAGAGGACTCAAACTGAGTAAGTTTATCTATTATAGACTTGGTAGTGTTATAAACAGGACAAAACATTGTAGGATGAGGTGTATAGACTTCAGAGGTCTCAAACTGAGTAAGTTTATCTATTATAGACTTGGTAGTGTTATAAACAGGACAAAACATTGTAGGATGAGGTGTATAGACTTCAGAGGACTCAAACTGAGTAAGTTTATCTATTATAGACTTGGTAGTGTTATAAACAGAACAAAACATTGTAGGATGAGGTGTATAGACTTCAGAGGACTCAAACTGAGTAAGTTTATCTATTATAGACTTGGTAGTGTTATAAACAGGACAAAACATTGTAGGATGAGGTGTATAGACTTCAGAGGACTCAAACTGAGTAAGTTTATCTATTATAGACTTAGTAGTGTTATAAACAGGACAAAACATTGTAGGATGAGGTGTATAGACTTCAGAGGACTCAAACTGAGTAAGTTTATCTATTATAGACTTGGTAGTGTTATAAACAGAACAAAACATTGTAGGATGAGGTGTATAGACTTCAGAGGTCTCAAACTGAGTAAGTTTATCTATTATAGACTGGGTAGTGTTATAAACAGAACAAAACATTGTAGGATGAGGTGTATAGACTTCAGAGGACTCAAACTGAGTAAGTTTATCTATTATAGACTTGGTAGTGTTATAAACAGAACAAAACATTGTAGGATGAGGTGTATAGACTTCAGAGGACTCCAACTGAGTAAGTTTATCTATTATAGACTTGGTAGTGTTATAAACAGAACAAAACATTGTAGGATGAGGTGTATAGACTTCAGAGGACTCAAACTGAGTAAGTTTATCTATTATAGACTTGGTAGTGTTATAAACAGGACAAAACATTGTAGGATGAGGTGTATAGATTTCAGAGGACTCAAACTGAGTAAGTTTATCTATTATAGACTTGGTAGTGTTATAAACAGGACAAAACATTGTAGGATGAGGTGTATAGACTTCAGAGGACTCAAACTGAGTAAGTTTATCTATTATAGACTTGGTAGTGTTATAAACAGAACAAAACATTGTAGGATGAGGTGTATAGACTTCAGAGGACTCAAACTGAGTAAGTTTATCTATTATAGACTTGGTAGTGTTATAAACAGAACAAAACATTGTAGGATGAGGTGTATAGACTTCAGAGATCTCAAACTGAGTAAGTTTATCTATTATAGACTTGGTAGTGTTATAAACAGAACAAAACATTGTAGGATGAGGTGTATAGACTTCAGAGGTCTCAAACTGAGTAAGTTTATCTATCATAGACTTGGTAGTGTTATAAACAGGACAAAACATTGTAGGATGAGGTGTATAGACTTCAGAGGACTCAAACTGAGTAAGTTTATCTATTATAGACTTGGTAGTGTTATAAACAGAACAAAACATTGTAGGATGAGGTGTATAGACTTCAGAGGACTCAAACTGAGTAAGTTTATCTATTATAGACTTGGTAGTGTTATAAACAGAACAAAACATTGTAGGATGAGGTGTATAGACTTCAGAGGACTCAAACTGAGTAAGTTTATCTATTATAGACTTGGTAGTGTTATAAACAGAACAAAACATTGTAGGATGAGGTGTATAGACTTCAGAGGTCTCAAACTGAGTAAGTTTATCTATCATAGACTTGGTAGTGTTATAAACAGGACAAAACATTGTAGGATGAGGTGTATAGACTTCAGAGGTCTCAAACTGAGTAAGTTTATCTATTATAGACTTGGTAGTGTTATAAACAGAACAAAACATTGTAGGATGAGGTGTATAGACTTCAGAGGACTCAAACTGAGTAAGTTTATCTATTATAGACTTGGTAGTGTTATAAACAGAACAAAACATTGTAGGATGAGGTGTATAGACTTCAGAGGACTCAAACTGAGTAAGTTTATCTATTATAGACTTGGTAGTGTTATAAACAGAACAAAACATTGTAGGATGAGGTGTATAGACTTCAGAGATCTCAAACTGAGTAAGTTTATCTATTATAGACTTGGTAGTGTTATAAACAGAACAAAACATTGTAGGATGAGGTGTATAGACTTCAGAGGTCTCAAACTGAGTAAGTTTATCTATCATAGACTTGGTAGTGTTATAAACAGGACAAAACATTGTAGGATGAGGTGTATAGACTTCAGAGGTCTCAAACTGAGTAAGTTTATCTATCATAGACTTGGTAGTGTTATAAACAGGACAAAACATTGTAGGATGAGGTGTATAGACTTCAGAGGACTCAAACTGAGTAAGTTTATCTATTATAGACTTGGTAGTGTTATAAACAGAACAAAACATTGTAGGATGAGGTGTATATTATGACATATTTGTTTTCCAGATGGCACCTTTTGTAAGCTGATTGTCCAGATGTGGCCTATACTTTCACTCAAGAAATCCCAACATAAACCCAAGATGTTAGCTAAAACTATAATAAAGAATGCAGGTTGGTTTTATTGATTTAATGCTACAAAAGTAGAGAGACCTACTGTTAACCAACTCGTTTTGAATTTGGTCAGCCATAGGTGTTACATTATTGGCAGTGGCAACAGAAGTAGGTCCAGAAATTCTGCAAAGATGGGCCCACTGACTAGTCTAAGAGAGAAGAAGAACCTGTTTTTCTCATAAAAGTTTAGAATTTGAAATGGCAGAAAAACTTATATACATGTATGCCTGTCCTTAGCCAGGAATCTTTGACAAAGCTTTTGTTTGTACTTGTCTTTTTGATGTTTTTTATTCCTTGTTTAAGAAAAAGTCTACCTGTGACTATTCAAGAACTGTATTTGAATTATATGCATTTTTTTAGCCCATGGGTCAATAGCAGAACCCCGAGCAGCGCCTACTGGCCTTGTTGAAGGCTGCTGGCGGTTGTCCATTGTGGTTTATTCAGAATTGCCGCTTGATTGTGGGCTGTGTCGCGTACACTTATTTCACATCTCACTATTTTCTATTATGTAAATTTAAAAAATCAACATGGTATCCATTGTTATGAGAAATTTTTAAGATTCCCAGAATAATAGCCGGACCACCAGCCCAAGATAGTTCATGAATTTTGGCAAGCCTGGCTTAAATTCATGAAAGTTTGACTGGCTATATAGTGAAAATAGTTAGAATTTCAGTTCAGGACTGGTTACTTTTTCAGTGAATTTCCTACCCTGTTATTCTGCAAAACTTATGGGATTGTATTATGTTGTTTTCATTGCCTTTGGACACTTTGTTTTTTTTTTGTGCAATAGCTTTTAAATTAGTTGTAGTTAATCAATTATTGTAGAATTTTTATAGTTCTTTTTTTTTTCTTTTCAGGTGTAAAACAGAGTAGACTTACAGAGGAAATTATACCAAAGATGTTAAAGGATTTACTAAGTCATGAGATGGTCAAGAATTCTACATTCTCAATTTACATTCCTAAAGGTAAGGACTTATTAAGTCATTAGATGGTCAAGAATTCTACATTCTCTATTTACATTCCTTAAGGTAAGGACTTACTGAGTCATGAGATGGTCAAGAATTCTACATTCTCAATTTACATTCCTAAAGGTAGGGAATTACTGAGTCATGAGATGGTCAAGAATTCTACATTCTCAATTTACATTCCTAAAGGTAAGGATTTACTGAGTCATTAGATGGTCAAGAATTCTACAATCTCAATTTACATTCCTAAAGGTAAGGACTTACTGAGTCATGAGATGGTCAAGAATTCTACATTCTCTATTTACATTCCTAAAGGTAAGGACTTACTGAGTCATTAGATGGTCAAGAATTCTATGTTCTCTATTTACATTCCTAAAGGTAAGGACTTACTGAGTCATGAGATGGTCAAGAATTCTACATTCTCTATTTACATTCCTAAAGGTAGGGAATTACTGAGTCATGAGATGGTCAAGAGTTCTACATTCTCTATTTACATTCCTAAAGGTAGGGAATTACTGAGTCATGAGATGGTCAAGAGTTCTACATTCTCTATTTACATTCCTAAAGGTAGGGAATTACTGAGTCATGAGATGGTCAAGAATTCTACATTCTCAATTTACATTCCTAAAGGTAAGGACTTACTGAGTCATGAGATGGTCAAGAATTCTACATTCTCAATTTACATTCCTAAGGCCATTGTTATTTTATTTTTAGTTTTACGAAATTTACTGACAAAACCCATGGGTAGGAGGAAGGAATGAAAAAAAAAAAAATCATAATTTTTAATTTTTTTTTAAGTTTGTTCGTTTTACGTAATTCTTTCAAATTATTTATTGGTCGGAGGAAAAAAAAAAAAAAGTCAATTCTCTATTTGGTGCATGATGCTTTCTTTCATTCGTGTCAGTTGTGTTGGTTTATCATTTCTAAACATGACAGTTGTTTTTTGTTACTATATTAACCAAGACTGCAGACTAATTTTCAATATATTGTTCTGACATGTTTTTGTGTTTTTCATTGACTTTGATTCTATATATGTTGTTTTGACAATACTGTAGTGCATGGTTTTTCTTTTGTGTATTTAATACATCTATTATGTCGTACATGTTTATACTTATATAAAATTCAATAATAAAGTGCAAGTTTGAATACTAGTTTTCAAGCTAGTATCGAGTTCAGTGGACGAACGTATGGCCCCGTGTCCTTTTCCAAGTAAATATGAGGCGCTTCCATATGCGCTTTTTATCGGCCTTAAAATTTCAACCTCGTTTGAAATAATCTGGCCAACTGAGGCCTCACTGTCTCCTTTCACGAATTTGTTTTTTTGTGAAGTCAAATCAACATCAAACACGATGATACAAAACCACCGAGACATCGTGGTCATTTAAATTAAGTACTTTTCTAACATGCAGCACATGGTAAAAAATCCGTTTCTTTAAGCGTTTTTCCGATTCAGTTTTTGAAATACAACTAAAAACAAAAAAAAATATTTTTAACGACAAAGCACAGCGGCGGAAGGCAAAAAAAAAAAAAAAACGAAGTTTCTGAATTTTATTTTTTTTCCAAATCGGGAAAATTCAGGGTCGGCGGGTTTGTAAAACTAAAAATAAAATAACAATGGCCTAAAGGTAAGGATTTACTGAGTCATTAGATGGTCAAGAATTCTACATTCTCAGTTTACATTCCTAAAGGTAGGGAATTACTGAGTCATGAGATGGTCAAGAATTCTACATTCTCAATTTACATTCCTAAAGGTAAGGATTTACTGAGTCATTAGATGGTCAAGAATTCTACATTCTCTATTTACATTCCTAAAGGTAAGGACTTACTGAGTCATGAGATGGTCAAGAATTCTACATTCTCAATTTACATTCCTAAAGGTAAGGACTTACTGAGTCATTAGATGGTCAAGAATTCTACATTCTCAATTTACATTCCTAAAGGTAAGGACTTACTGAGTCATGAGATGGTCAAGAATTCTACAATCTCAATTTACATTCCTAAAGGTAAGGATTTACTGAGTCATGAGATGGTCAAGAATTCTACATTCTCAATTTACATTCCTAAAGGTAAGGACTTACTGAGTCATGAGATGGTCAAGAATTCTACATTCTCTATTTACATTCCTAAAGGTAGGGAATTACTGAGTCATGAAATGGTCAAGAATTCTACATTCTCAATTTACATTCCTAAAGGTAGGGAATTACTGAGTCATGAAATGGTCAAGAATTCTACATTTTCTATTTACATTCCTAAAGGTAGGGAATTACTGAGTCATGAAATGGTCAAGAATTCTACATTTTCTATTTACATTCCTAAAGGTAAGGACTTACTGAGTCATGAGATGGTCAAGAATTCTACATTCTCAATTTACATTCCTAAAGGTAGGGACTTACTGAGTCATGAAATGGTCAAGAATTCTACATTGTCTATTTACATTCCTAAAGGTAGGGAATTACTGAGTCATGAAATGGTCAAGAATTCTACATTCTCTATTTACATTCCTAAAGGTAAGGACTTACTGAGTCATGAGATGGTCAAGAATTCTACATTCTCAATTTACATTCCTAAAGGTAGGGAATTACTGAGTCATGAAATGGTCAAGAATTCTACATTTTCTATTTACATTCCTAAAGGTAGGGAAAAACTGAGTCATGAAATGGTCAAGAATTCTACATTCTCAATTTACATTCCTAAAGGTAGGGAATTACTGAGTCATGAAATGGTCAAGAATTCTACATTCTCTATTTACATTCCTAAAGGTTAGGATTTACCGAGTCATGAAATGGTCAAGAATTCTACATTCTCTATTTACATTCCTAAAGGTAAGGACTTACTGAGTCATTAGATGGTCAAGAATTCTACATTCTCAATTCACATTCCTAAAGGTAAGGGTTTACTGAGTCATTAGATGGTCAAGAATTCTACATTCTCAATTTACATTCCTAAAGGTAAGGACTTACTGAGGCATTAGATGGTCAAGAATTCTACATTCTCAATTTACATTCCTAAAGGTAAGGACTTACTGAGTCATGAGATGGTCAAGAATTCTACATTCTCAATTTACATTCCTAAAGGTAGGGATTTACTGAGTCATTAGATGGTCAAGAATTCTACGTTCTCAATTTACATTCCTAAAGGTAAGGACTTACTGAGTCATGAGATGGTCAAGAATTCTACATTCTCAATTTACATTCCTAAAGGTAAGGACTTACTGAGTCATGAGATGGTCAAGAATTCTACATTCTCAATTTACATTCCTAAAGGTAAGGACTTACTGAGTCATGAAATGCTCAAGAATTCTACATTCTCTATTTACATTCCTAAAGGTAGGGAATTACTGAGTCATTAGATGGTCAAGAATTCTACATTCTCAGTTTACATTCCTAAAGGTAGGGAATTACTGAGTCATGAGATGGTCAAGTATTCTACATTCTCAATTTACATTCCTAAAGGTAAGGACTTACTGAGTCATGAGATGGTCAAGAATTCTACATTCTCTATTTACATTCCAAAAGGTAAGGATTTACTGAGTCATTAGATGGTCAAGAATTCTACATTCTCAATTTACATTCCTAAAGGTAAGGGTTTACTGAGTCATTAGATGGTCAAGAATTCTACATTCTCAATTTACATTCCTAAAGGTAAGGATTTACTGAGTCATTAGATGGTCAAGAATTCTACATTCTCAATTTACATTCCTAAAGGTAAGGACTTACTGAGTCATGAGATGGTCAAGAATTCTACATTCTCAATTTACATTCCTAAAGGTAAGGACTTACTGAGTCATTAGATGGTCAAGAATTCTACATTCTCAATTTACATTCCTAAAGGTAAGGACTTACTGAGTCATGAGATGGTCAAGAATTCTACATTCTCAATTTACATTCCTAAAGGTAAGGACTTACTGAGTCATGAGATGGTCAAGAATTCTACATTCTCAATTTACATTCCTAAAGGTAAGGACTTACTGAGTCATTAGATGGTCAAGAATTCTACATTCTCAATTTACATTCCTAAAGGTAAGGACTTACTGAGTCATGAGATGGTCAAGAATTCTACATTCTCTATTTACATTCCTAAAGGTAAGGACTTACTGAGTCATTAGATGGTCAAGAATTCTACATTCTCTATTTACATTCCTAAAGGTTAATAAATGTACTATCAACTTTGCATCAGGTCTGTTAAAAGTTAAATTCATCTGTATTAAGAAATCAACTAAAAGTTTGTTTGTCGTGAAACATGTGAAATAAGTAAGTTTTCTCAGCAGTCCTTATAAAATGATTAAGATGTTCTATCAAATTTGTAACAGCAGTGATTTTGTTTGCCTATACATGCTTGTGAGGGGTGTATGAGTTTTTTGATGTGACGATTTTTTGAATCTAAATCAAACATATACTCATCCGTTTGCTGGATTTCTTCTGCTACATCTTCCTCTTTGTTTGCTTTGTATATCTTGTTGTTCAACTCCTTTAGAATTTCCTTTTTCTCCAACACTGAATCTAGAATTTGCGTGATTTCTTCAATGTCTACACTAGGATTGTCTCTAGTTTCTTCGAAATTCCTCCAAAGTCTTGTTACTACTCCTTTGTGGCCTACTCTAATCGATTTGAGCTTTGCACTCATGTTCCCAATTTATTCGGCACCAAAATATGTTGATTATGTTGAAGGCAGAAAAAGACGACATGTACGTTGCAATCATATATTGGAAAAGCTATAGAAACACGCCATAGAGACGTGACGTTACATAAACCGCGGCATAATGTTAACGTTCTTTGTGCGGAATTCACGACAATGTATATACCTCCTAAATAAATTTTGCATTTATGTCCATTATGTGTAAAAACCTAAGTATTCCGTAAACAGGAAGTAGTCTACCTACAACGATAAAATCGGTATACACCATATGGTCCTATATGATAAAGCTATATACAAAATATCAAAACTGTATCTCATGTAGTTGCTTAGAAAACTGCGACGGAAGTTTTGCATTTATGTCCATTATGTGTAAAAACTTAAGTATTCGGTAAACAGGAAGTAAACTACCTAGGAGCATAAAATCGGTATACACCATATGGTCCTATATGATAAAGCTGTATACAAAATATCAGACCTCTATCTCATGTAGTTGCTTAGAAAACTGCGATGGAAGTTTTGTTAGGGACGGACGAACGGACAAGGGTAAAACAGTATACCCCCCTCTTCTTCGAAGCGGGGGTATAAAAAAATGTCTCAGGAAAAGGGAAGTTTTGAAACATTACAATAAAATCACTGAACTGGTCCATAAGAAATGTTTTGACCTGTATTGAATGATATATAGCCAGTCATGTTTTAAAGATTAAAATTAACAAAAAATAGGTTCAACAACAAATGTCAATGCAAATTACATGATTTAAATTTTAAAACTGCAAAACATTCAATAGCATTGTTATTTTTAGACTACTTTAGTTAAGCTTTATAAATCTATAGTTAAAGTCTTATAAAAGCACTGATTCTTTTTTCTTTTCAGGTGAAAAAATGACTGTCATGATTGACAATCTACAATTCTCCACGAGTCGGACGTTCTTTATGGACTATCTTATATGTAATGGACTTAGGTCTCTCACACCCATCAATATTTGTGTTTCTAACATCTGTATCAAGTAAGTTACTAAAACTAGGTACATTGTTATGTGCCTGAAATGGTAGAAACTTTGTCCTTGGTCAATATCATTTTACCAGGTAACTACATGTATAATATTGTATTAGCCTCATTCAAAATCCATAATGGATAATGGTACAACTTCTGCTCTAATTATGATCCCAAAAGAGTTCTTTATGTTCACACATTCTGCATATAAATCATAAAAAGTGGAATTTAAGAACTTTTACATATGAATATGAGATTAAACAAAGGCAACAACCAGTAGTCACCAAATTTTACCAGTAGTCAATGCTCATAGTAATGTTATTTGCCCAAATATGATCTCATAATCATTTCAAATATTGCAATGAAAGGAACGGCCTTAAATCTGTTCTAACCCACCATTCCTTTGAAATGCTTGCAGAAGTTAGGACCATTGCGATCTTCAATTTTTATACGACCGCAAAAAAATTGCGGACGTATAATGGTATGATGCTGTCGTCGTCGTCGTTGTTGCCGTCGTTGTCGTCGTCGTCTGGGGACATTTGGTTTCCGTGCGATAACTTGAGTAAATATTGACCAATTGTTATGAAATTTTTATATGATGTTTGTAACCACTAGAGGAAGGTTCCTATTGTATTTGGGGTTGGTGGCCCTTACCGTTTTGGAAAAAAGGGCCAAAAGGGGCTAAAACGGGTGTATTGACAAAACTGTTGTAGAATGTTAATTATTCATTTGATTTTGAAAATTCTTTTTTTATTGAATTCCTTATTAAATTCTGTCAACAAAATGTGTCAATGGTTTTGATGTATATTGAACCGTTACATTGCTACAGGGGGCCAAAGACGGGCCACACCCAGAAAATCAACTTTTTTATTTGTGGTCTGATTTTCAATTTTTTTTTTCATTGGAATCCTTGTGAAAATCCCTGCCTGCATTTTTCAATCAGATTTGAATTATCTCTTATTGTTTTTGAGATATAAGGGGTTGAAGGGGCAAAAACGCCATTTTTTAAAGTTGGTCAAGGCAAATGGTTTTACACAAGAAATTTAGCTGTAGTGGGCCAGCCAATTGTTATGAAGTTTAAATATGATGATTATATACACTGAAGGAAGCTTTTTATTGCATTTTGTGGTCCTAACCTTTTTTTAAAAAAGGGCCAAAAGGGGCTTAATTGTGTCAAAAATGTCAATGAATATAGAAATAATTTTTTTTTCTATTAAATGTTATTGTAAATATATATGTGTCAAATATGCATTTTAAAGTCCACCATAGGTTGCATGTGTAAAAAAGCTTTGTAAGTCCACCATGGGCTGCATGTGACCAAAGCAATAGACTATCCATATTTGGCCTCCAATGTACAGGGTTCAACTTGTTGCGGTCGTATCATGCTGCGCTCGGCGTAGCTTTTTATTCTGTTATGACTTCTTTGTTTTGTCTTTTCTCCTGGAAATTGATCCTCAAAGTTTGGTGATTTTGTTTATTACCTTAATAATGTACATATAAACCTCTATTATATCATGTGTTCTATTTTTAGATCTGACTTAACTATTGGAGATGATGTAACAGACTGTCTGGCACCTTTCATTGTTCTAAGGGGCCTTGAACCACAGGTATGTTTCATTGTTCTAAGGGGCCTTGAACCACAGGTATTTTTAATTGCTCTGCACAAAATTTGACTGGCCCAATTTCACATGAAATTGTGTGAAACTCAAGTGAAAAAGGTCTCATGAGATTCACATGAAATGTGAATCTCACATGACAGTCAGAGATCCCACTTAAACAAGTAAACAGATTTTAACTTCTATAGGTAAACTTTTAAGAGTTAAAATTGTCTCCCTTTTTTTGACTTTCACTAATTTACTTGTACAAGTAAAATGATGGAAAATCATTCTTTTTGTAATTATCTTTATCTAGCCATTAAATTTACTTTCATTCATGATTAATTATATGGCTAATAGTATCAGCAACCTTTACCATGTTTACCAGACTGGGATTTTCTGTTATCTTCAGTTAATTGAGAAATAATCAACATTTATTGTCCCAAGGGGGCAATTTTCAAAGGCCGTGCGCACCATGAAGACAGCCATGCGCATCAGAAATTTTTAATGGACCATAGAGTAGAAGATGTAAACATTTCAAGAAAATTATCAGTTTGATTGTTAAAATATTGTGTAACAAGTAAAATGAGCTCAAAGTTTTTCAAATTTACTTGTATAGGTAAATTTTTGCTCAGAAAAAAAAATACTTTACTCAAACAAGTAAATTTTTGTTTACTGAAAGAAGTAAAATTCTGTTTACCTGTTTAAGTGGGATCTCTGACTGACTTCTAATGTGAGTTTCACATGAAAAATGAAATAACTTCACATCAATTTTACGTGAAAAGGACAATATATGGTAAGGCCCAAATTTGTCCCCTTGTATCTAAAGAAAAATTAAATGCTATTTGTCAAAACATGTTGAAAATGTCTACATGATTTCCCTCAAAATGGCTTTAAATGGCCAATTTCTGGGTAATAATTTTAATTTTTTGATGTGAGAGACTAATTACTGTTAATGCATTTTTTATTTCATTTTGAATTGATTATATATCAGTTGAGTAATCCATGGTCTACGTTGTCACTGACCTTTATAAATAACAAAATAAGCATGAAAAATGACATTTTCTTTGATTTTGTTACTTTTATCCCTTTTAAGGCCTCTATAAAATGAGTAAATTATGGAAAAAAATGACCATATATTTATTTTTTCTTAAAATTGAGGGCCAAAAATGGCCCTTATTGTACATTGTACCTTATCCTTTCACATTATTTTTATGTGAGATTTTACATTAAGCTTACATTAAGCTCAACTCATGTGAGATTTTACATTAAGCTCAACTCATATGAGATTTTACATTAAGCTCAACTCATGTGAAATTCATGTGATATTTTACATTAAGCTCAACTCAATTGAAACTCATGCCAGTCAAATTTGCTTGTGTAAGGGGCCAAGAGCTCTTGTTAGATTTTGGTCTTAAGGCACATTAGATCATTGGTTGATCTTCTTCATTATTCAAAAGGACATTGAATGGAGTGAAATCTTCAGTTTTAGAATGGCAGTGGCTGGGCTGGAAAAGTATTTTGTAACAGTTTACTCTGCAATTCTTTATATCTGCCATGCAGTATTAACATGGAGTCCCATATTTAAGGTATTCATAATTTCATGTTGCTCATTTGCTTCTTGTTTAATGAAATAAAGTTTTGGGTTTTTGTCTCGCCTGCGATGAATAGTGGCGGAAGGCGAGACAAAGTTATTACTTTGGTATACAGACAGTTCAGGTTATGGTCTACACAACTGTCATAATGCCTTTATACCCTGACCCCATTTTCACGCTCCAGTGACTCTGTGAACTGAGGTCTTTATTTCAGGCCATAAACTTTTTTGTAAGACTTTTGTGGACAATGATTTGCAGGAAAAGTATAATAACTAGGCATCTGATATTAGGTACACAGACAGTTGAGGTTATGGTCTACGCAACTGTCACCCCTGACCCCATTTTCATGCTCTAGTGTCTCTGTGAATTTAGGTCTTTTTTCAGGCCATAAACTTTTTTTGTAAGACTTTTGTGGACGATGAATTGCTTGTAAAGAATAATAGCTAGGCATCTGATATTGGGTATACAGACATTTTTTGTGTTAATATCAAGAAAAGAAAGCTTAGGTAGGTGATTTGAGTGATGGACATACTTTTAGGGGCCACACTTGTTTTTACTTTAACTGATTTTCTAAGTTATCCATAAGAAAATTTTATAGACCGAAGTACTATTGACCAATCGAAATTGCCATAATAAACAAAAGACAAAAGGAATGTTATCATAATTTCATACAATGATCAAAATTTTTAATTTTCATTTTATCAATCAATGAAGTCAGGTGATTGATTCAGGCTCTTGGGAGCCTCTTGTTATTTCATTAAAAAATCTAAATTTAAATGTTTCAGAGCATCGAGGGTTTAGAATTGAAGCAGTTAGAAGAAGGTATCTTTTTCCTCGTTGCTTCAGACTTACAGAAGTTTACGAATCTACGTGCGCTAGATCTCCAAGACTGTAACATCTATCTTCAGGAAGGCAGAACGAGAAGTAGGACGGGTCTCCGAAACAAGATTGTTGACACTCTGAAATGTTTTAATCACCTGACACGTCTGGATCTCAGCTTTAACTACTTATTAGGGTGCCTTGGGGAAATATTAACAGCTTTGAGATGTCCCCTGGAGTTTTTAAGTGTCAGAGGTTGTGACCTTAATGAAACTGACCTCACTTGTTTAATAGAATCCCATCATGCTTCACACTTAGAGGAAGTGAACTTGAGTAAAGTGTGTCAGTTTTCAATTTATGACAATGATAGGATTTCTCCTATGTTCCTTCTAAAAATAACGAAACATTTTACAAATGTTAAAATTCTCAGCTTAGCTCAGAATCATCTTCCAGACGCTGCCATTTCAGAATTCTGTGATATTCTTCGCCATCATTTGAAATACCTCAAAGCTTTAGACATTGCTGGTAACATCCTTACCGAAGAAAATCTTATCGACATCACAAAAGCCGTAGGACATATTAAGTCTATGCAGAAATATCGTCTGACGTGTGCAACAAATTTATTGGACAATGCCATGGGGCCAATGAACGTCGTCCACAATCAAGAAGACACAGAAGGAAAATTCGTCCAAATATTAACAGCCCTCGGCAGAAGTGATATTATTGTTGATCTAGTCCGTCTGTCATATGCAATATTTGTAGACCTCGTCGACATTATGGACCCGTGATGAGATTTACAGGGTACACACGTACTTAAGTTTTGTACTTGTTTCTGTCCAAGGTCACTTCTCAATAAACATTACTTCAGCCAAAAAGTGTTCAACAGGGAAAGGGGGGCGTAGGATTAGTGATGTTCATGATAATACTTTTGAAAGGATGTTTGCTAATGAGATTTTAAATTTTACAAAAGTATCAGAATTGAGAGTCAAACAAAGAATACAGTGAAAATAAATAGAAAAATAACACAAGGTTTTGAATATTGTTTCATTTTAGAATTAAAACTTGAAGAGATGATATATGAAGATGTTAAAAAGTACAAGAGCAAATTAAACTGTCAATTTCATTTCAATACCTGTATAAGTAAATTTCAGGAAACAATTTTTTTTTCAAAAATACATTAGATGTACATGTATGTCTTACATGTAGTTCCAAAAAATGCAGTCAGTCATGTAGTTTATTTTTCTGTTTGAATCTGTTATAAACCTGTATAATTTTTATCTTGTTTATTAAGAACAAAAAGACTTGAAAGTGGTTTTAAAAAGTACCAGTCTTTATAAAAATCATGCAGAGGGTGATTCATGGTAAAAAATAACACATGTGTTTGAACATGGTTTCTAATACAGAATGCATATGGTGACCTATTAACAAAAATAACAGTCATTTATTTCTATGAGTCATGAGATATAAAATTTACCTAGATTGCATTATAAATACTGTAAACAAGGGAGAAAACTCTTTTCTTGCTATGCATTTCATTACAATTCAAAACACTGATTTCTCACAGACCTTTGTTGAAAACAGACTTGATTTTCAACAATACATGTAACACTATATCTTGATTCACAAAATGTAAAGAAACCCTGCATGATTCTTAGAAAGACAGATACTTTTAAAACTCAATAGATACCTTGGCAACTATTTGTGTACAACATTTAATCAGTATTATACAGGTGCTTTTGATACATGTCAGCTGAAAACCGTTAAGCAAGGTTATAAATTATGAATTGGGGGGGGATAAATGTTCACTAATAAAATGTTGGTTCCATTAAAAATGTTTTTTGTAACCAAGAGAAAAAACTTACAAAAATCAAGAACAAGAAGATAATGAAATGTGGAATAAGTGTACATTGAAAACATGACGAATTATTTGAGATATTGCCGTTGCACTTGGCACTCGCCGTTTAAAATTTAGAATTTATTTGAAAATCCTATCATCTAAAGTCATTGATACATGTCAATCAAACTACAAAATATTGCAATCATAACTTTAAATAACCTCCTCTAAATTCATTGATGGGATTGATTTGAAACTTCATCTATGAGGATTGCAGAAATGGTGTCATATAACTTCTCTTTATTTCATGTTCTCTCTTTAAGTGATCTAATTTTTTGTCTCACCTGGGAAGCAGAGCAAGACATAGGTTTTACTTTACCAGCAGCATTTACTTTTCTTTTAAGGCTTTATGAGCACCTCCATATCTCAAGAACTATAAGTCCAATGTTAATGAAACTTGGAATGCATATGCCCCAGTAGTATCTTAGCACAATTGCTTCCCCATCTTTTGAACTGACCTTGACTTTTCAGTTGAATGACTTTGACAATTTTCAATACATATAATAATAATGTTACAGTTTTTGTCTGCGGCCAATAGTCGTTGAAGGCGAGACAAAGGTATTACTTTCTGGTGGCGGCGGTGTTAATTTTTTTGTAAGACTTTTGAAGACAATAAATTGCTTAAAATGTATAATAGCTAGGCATCTGATATTTGGTATGCAGACAGTTCAGGTTATGGTCTATACAACTGTTACCATGCCGTGTGACCCTGACCTCATTTTCATGCTCCAGTGACTCTGTGAAC
Source organism: Arcuatula senhousia (assembly GCA_963971305.1). Classification (NCBI taxonomy): domain Eukaryota; kingdom Metazoa; phylum Mollusca; class Bivalvia; order Mytilida; family Mytilidae; genus Arcuatula; species Arcuatula senhousia. The sequence continues at coordinate 54,869 of CAXARO010000978.1, forward strand.
TTAGGTCTCTTTTTCAGGCCCTTAACTTTTTATAAGACTTTTGTGGACAATGAATTGCTGGATATGTATAATAGCTAGGCATATGATATTGGTATACAGACCTTTATGCAACTGTCACCATGTGGTGTGACCTTGACCCCATTTTCACGCTCATATGACTGTGAACTAAGGTCTTTTTCAGGCCGTTAACTTTTTTGTAAGACTTTTGTTCAGGTTATGGTCTATGCAACTGTCACCATTCCGTGTGACCCTGACCCCATTTTCATGCTCCAGTGACTCTGTACATTTAGGTTTTTTTCTGGCTGAAAACTTTTTGTTATACTTGTGTGGACAATGAATTGCTTGAAAAGTCAGGACCATTGCTATCCACCAATTATGCGATATGACCGATTCGTTTTTGTCATTTTCTCTGGACTATGAGATTGATCATTCAAGTTCGGAAGTTTTGTTATTACCTTTATTTGCTGGAAAGGTATAACAGCTAGGTATCTGATATTTGGTATACAGAGAGTTCAGGTTATGGTCTATGCAACTGTCACCATGCCGTGTGACCCTGACCCCATTTTCATGGTCCAATGGCTCTTTAAACTTAGGTTTTTTCTGGCTGAAAACTTTTGGTAATACTTGTGTGTACAATGAATTGCTTGAAAAGTATATTAGCTAGATATTAGGTATACAGACACTTTTTTTTGTTTATATCAAGAAATCAAAGCTTAGGTAGTTGATTTTAGTGATGGTGCTGGCAGGCGAGACATACTTTTAGTGGCCACACTCAGTTGCTTCCCCATCTTTTTACCTTGACCTTCAAAATTATGCAAAAGCTTGTGTTTCTTGCTGTTATTGAAAGATAATAAGTTCTTGCTTTAATTAAAGTGTGAGGCACCATGTATTTATATAAGAAAGTTACTTTATCTGCGGGAGCTTATCAGGTTTAACCTACATCATATTAGCAATGTTAATGTTTTACGAGCTTATCTCTATCTCAAGCACTGTTAGTCCTAGGTTGATGAAACTGGTATTCCGATGGTGCTGACAGGCGATTAACCTTTGCTTTCCACGTGTTATTTTGTGCTTTGTAATAGATTATCGAAAAAAGGAAGATTCGGTCCTAAAAACTGGTTTAACTCAACTGCAATTTTAGCTCACCTCACGAAAGTGTCGGCGTTGGCGTCTGCAACCACTTACAGAAGAATGTTTAAGATCCATACACGCTTACTGACAGGTGCCACATCAATGATATTGCTATGGTAGGTGCACCAAGTGATGCTAAGCACAATGCATGCTCCGGATGCTGGTTGTGACCTATATTTTCTGCATGGATGACCACTTAGAGAAGAATGGTTAAAGTCCATTCCTGCTTACTGACGAGTACCACAGCAATGATATTGCTATGGTAGGTGCACCTAGTGATGCTAAGCACAATGCATGTTTCGGATGCTGGCTGTGACCTATATTTTCGACTGGAGTTCGCGTTGTTGGTTGATATTCAGTTATTTTGTGTTTCAATGTTTTACATGTTGTCTGTTTTTGTCCCGTTCTTATTGGTGTTTACTGGTTTTGACTCTGCCCTTTCGGACTATTGATATTCGGATGCCCCATTGGTACCTCTGCTTCCTTCGACATGGATGACCACTTACAGAAAAAAGGTTAAGATCCCCTGATGAGTCTTGGAAAGACGAAACGCGCGTCAGGCGTACCAAAATTTATTGTCTGGAACTTTGTTGTCATTTGTGTTTCGAACACACGTGAAGGTTAGCACTGCTGGTGGAGTTTAAATTCCCCGAGGTTAGCCCGCTCCGGCACCAACACTTTTGAGTTGGAGAATACATCAAAGCTTTAAATTATCCGTCTAAATTTCAAAATTGTCTAAACCTTAAGATTTTTCCTACCCCAGACATAGGTTGAACATCTTAGTAATAATTTGGTTCCCCAATTTGGTATTTTTGGTTATACTGTTCTATGCTCTTCATATTCATACAGTGTTTGGCATTTTCAATATTTTTAGTAGAGCGCCTCTGATGAGTCTTGAATAGACGAAACGCGCGTCAGGCGTAGCAAAATTTATTGTCTGGAACTTTGTTGTCATTTGTATTCCATACACGCTTAGTGACAAGTGCCACATCAACAGAAAGGTATGGCAAGGTGCACCTAGAGACTTTTTTTGTTGCTTGGATTGAGCACTTAAAATTTTGAAAAGTAAAGTAATTGATAAAACATTAAAAGATTCTCGAAAAATAACATGTGAAATATTAAAACTCTTAAAGCAGGAGAAAAAATGAGAAGTTCTAGAACCTTGAAACAAAATTTTGAGTCATAAAATCTTTAATAAAGTTAGCATCATAAGTATCAAACAAAGAAGGTCAATCTCGTGTATCCAAGAAGAAAAGACAATACAAGGCATAACAGAGAAATTGAAGATCGCAATGGTCCTGACACTGTACAAAAAATTGAAGGTTGAATCAAAAACTGTTGACAACTATTCAGATGGCTCATATCACTTAGAGATAAAAGAGACCTTCCAAGTTCAGATGTAGGACAAAGAAATGAAAAAAAAAATGTCTGTTTTGATGCTTATTTAATTTGGCACATCAAATACAATAACATAAAAGGATATCACAATTTATCATTTAAAATCATGTTCATTAAACTAAAGGAAAAAATGCAATCTAAAAATATGTCGTGACCATAAAAAAGAATTGGTACAATTTGAAGGCATAGAAAACAAAAACATTAAAAATCTTTTCTTTTTTCATGATTATAAAAAATAAGAAAAACGAACAAGTTGAAGGCATCAAAAATAAAAACGATAGAAAATTTTATTGCTTTTTTCAAAACTTGTCAATAAACTTAAATTAGATACGCCATCGATTAAAGAAAATAAAAAAATAGACCATTTTAAAGGTCTAATTTCAAATTTTGTATCATATACGAAACAATGGCAATTATTATGAATGAAAAGAAAAAAATGTCTTCTTTTCAAATAATGAACATAAACTATAAATAAAATAGAATGTAAACGATCGGATTCTATTAAAACTTTCCCTTTGAAATATGCAATCTTCTTTATTGTGCCATATCTGGCAAAAGGCGTCTATGCTGCATCAAATCTAAATGTCTTATATTGAAAGTTCAACCCATTACTAAATCTATCAAATCGGAATCTCGATAATAAGGATTTTATTAAAGAAGACACACATTTCTGAATTTGGAATGACAATAAAATATCTGGGTTTGATATTTCACAAACATTCACTTACCGGATGAAGAGTGCTCTATATAATTGGTAATTTCATATCAGTTTAAAAATTGAGAAAAATGAGAATTTTTGTGATATTCCTATTTCTGACATTATCATCTACACAATCGTTGTCAAATAAGAGAACGAACACAGAAAGTTATGTTAAAGAAAGAGCGATTAACAGTAAACCTTACAAAACAGTAAGAGATATAAAAAGTTTGGTTGTGTGTTCCACAATGTGTAGCTCGGATCCAGCTTTGTTGTGGCTATACTCAAGATTTAGTAGCATCTAAATGCCTGTTGTTTCGTTACCAAACATCAAACAATTGTCAAAATAAAACTGGTGGGAGCAAACCATTACAATATGTAAAACAGCTGACAGATTGCAGTGAGTTACCATCAGACCACCCCAGTGGTGTTTACAGAGTGTATCCATCGAGGCAGACTGCCGTGTTGGTTTATTGTGAAATGACTGACGCTGGCGGTGGATGGACGGTGAGTTATGTTATTTAAAAAAAATCTTAAAATATTCAAATGACAACAAAGTTTCAGACAAAAAAAAATGCTACGCCTGACGCGCGTTTCGTCTTCAAGACTCATCAGAGGCGCTTTACCAAAAATATTGAAAATGCCAAACACTATATGACTATGAAGAACACAGAACAGTAAATCCAAAGTACGAAACACTAGTATTATAAAGATGAACCTTAGGGTTTAGTCAATTTTGAAATTTAAACAGATAATTTAAAGATTTGATGTGTTCTTCAACACAAAAATGTTGGTGCCGGAGCGGGCTAACCCGGGGTTATATGCTCTAAAAATAAGTATTAAAGATTCCATTTAATAAAATATTGGACATTGATTGACTTAGATTGAATGACTGGGGTATGAATAAAAAATAAGCGGATTATATACTCACTCAAAAAAGTTACGCAATACAAACAATACAAAATTTCCCTATATATTTTAAATAAACCTACCTAATATTATAGGTCGATATCCTCGGTGCTGGATTTGGCTTCCTTGTTCGAACGTTTTGGTTTTGAGTACTTTTCGTTTTCAACAGTTTTGGAATTTGACCTTCCAATGTTTTGATTTAAATGCTACTGATGAGAGGTTACTCCTTGAAATATCGATATATAGCATATCCAAATTAACCGTTCATACCCGCATTTTGGTATTTGTAATTTTGAAACCACTGGGCGATAACCGCTGCTGGTGGACCGGAGGTCCCCGAGGGTAATCACAAGCCTGGTAGTCAGACTTGTCTGACACGATTTACCATAAAATTTCTATTATTTTTTCGCTGAAATTTCCGTTTTTTAAATCCAAAATTGTTTAAAACACCAGGTTTCTTTCCTTGTAATGCACAAGGTCGATATCCTCGGTGCTGGATTTGGCTTCCTTGTTCGAACGTTTTGGTTTTGAGTACTTTTCGTTTTCAACAGTTTTGGAATTTGACCTTCAAATGTTTTGATTTAAATGCTACTGATGAGAGGTTACTCCTTGAAATATCGATATATAGCATATCCAAATTAACCGTTCATACCCGCATTTTGGTATTTGTAATTTGGAACCACTGGGCGATAACCGCTGCTGGTTCCAAAATTGTTTAAAACACCAGGTTTCTTTCCTTGTAATGCACAAGGTCGATATCCTCGGTGCTGGATTTGGCTTCCTTGTTCGAACGTTTTGGTTTTGAGTACTTTTCGTTTTCAACAGTTTTGGAATTTGACCTTCCAATGTTTTGATTTAAATGCTACTGATGAGAGGTTACTCCTTGAAATATCGATATATAGCATATCCAAATTAACCGTTCATACCCGCATTTTGGTATTTGTAATTTTGAAACCACTGGGCGATAACTGCTGCTGGTAGACAGGAGGTCCCCGAGGGTAATCACAAGCCTGGTAGTCAGACTTGTCTGAAACGATTTACCATAAAATTTCTAATATTTTTGTCGCTGAAATTTCCGTTTTTTAAATCCAAAATTGTTTAAAACACCAGGTTTCTTTCCTTGTAATGCACAAGGTCGATATCCTCGGTGCTGGATTTGGCTTCCTTGTTCGAACGTTTTGGTTTTGAGTACTTTTCGTTTTCAACAGTTTTGGAATTCGACCTTCCAATGTTTTGATTTAAATGCTACTGATGAGAGGTTACTCCTTGAAATATCGATATATAGCATATCCAAATTAACCGTTCATATCCGCATTTTGGTATTTGTAATTTTGAAACCACCACTGGATGATAACCGCTGCTGGTGGACCGGAGGTCCCCGAGGGTAATCACAAGCCTGGTAGTCAGACTTGTCTGACACGATTTACCATAAAATTTCTAACATTTTTGTCGCTGAAATTTCCGTTTTTTAAATCCAAAATTGTTTAAAACACCAGGTTTCTTTCCTTGTAATGCACAAGGTCGATATCTTCGGTGCTGGATTTGGCTTCCTTGTTCGAACGTTTTGGTTTTGAGTACTTTTCGTTTTCAACAGTTTTGGAATTTGACCTTCCAATGTTTTGATTTAAATGCTACTGATGAGAGGTTACTCCTTGAAATATCGATATATAGCATATCCAAATTAACCGTTCATACCCGCATTTTGGTATTTGTAATTTTGAAACCACTGGGCGATAACCGCTGCTGGTGGACCGGAGGTCCCCGAAGGTAATCACAAGCCTGGTAGTCAGACTTGTCTGACACGATTTACCATAAAATTTCTAATATTTTTGTCGCTGAAATTTCCGTTTTTTTAAATCCAAAATTGTTTAAAACACCAGGTTTCTTTCCTTGTAATGCACAAGGTCGATATCCTCGGTGCTGGATTTGGCTTCCTTGTTCGAACGTTTTGGTTTTGAGTACTTTTCGTTTTCAACAGTTTTGGAATTTGACCTTCCAATGTTTTGATTTAAATGCTACTGATGAGAGGTTACTCCTTGAAATATCGATATATAGCATATCCAAATTAACCGTTCATACCCGCATTTCGGTATTTGTAATTTTGAAACCACTGGGCGATAACCGCTGCTGGTGGACCGGAGGTCCCCGAGGGTAATCACAAGCCTGGTAGTCAGACTTGTCTGAAACGATTTACCATAAAATTTCTAATATTTTTGTCGCTGAAATTTCCGTTTTTTAAATCCAAAATTGTTTAAAACACCAGGTTTCTTTCCTTGTAATGCACAAGGTCGATATCCTCGGTGCTGGATTTGGCTTCCTTGTTCGAACGTTTTGGTTTTGAGTACTTTTCGTTTTCAACAGTTTTGGAATTTGACCTTCCAATGTTTTGATTTAAATGCTACTGATGAGAGGTTACTCCTTGAAATATCGATATATAGCATATCCAAATTAACCATTCATACCCGCATTTTGGTATTTGTAATTTTGAAACCACTGGGCGATAACCGCTGCTGGTGGACCGGAGGTCCCCGAGGGTAATCACAAGCCTGGTAGTCAGACTTGTCTGACACGATTTACCATAAAATTTCTAATATTTTTGTCGCTGAAATTTCCGTTTTTTAAATCCAAAATTGTTTAAAACACCAGGTTTCTTTCCTTGTAATGCACAAGGTCGATATCCTCGGTGCTGGATTTGGCTTCCTTGTTCGAAGGTTTTGGTTTTGAGTACTTTTCGTTTTCAACAGTTTTGGAATTTGACCTTCCAATGTTTTGATTTAAATGCTACTGATGAGAGGTTACTCCTTGAAATATCGATATATAGCATATCCAAATTAACCGTTCATACCCGCATTTCGGTATTTGTAATTTTGAAACCACTGGGCGATAACCGCTGCTGGTGGACCGGAGGTCTCCGAGGGTAATCACAAGCCTGGTAGTCAGACTTGTCTGAAACGATTTACCATAAAATTTCTAATATTTTTGTCGCTGAAATTTCCGTTTTTTAAATCCAAAATTGTTTAAAACACCAGGTTTCTTTCCTTGTAATGCACAAGGTCGATATCCTCGGTGCTGGATTTGGCTTCCTTGTTCGAACGTTTTGGTTTTGAGTACTTTTCGTTTTCAACAGTTTTGGAATTTGACCTTCCAATGTTTTGATTTAAATGCTACTGATGAGAGGTTACTCCTTGAAATATCGATATATAGCATATCCAAATTAACCGTTCATACCCGCATTTTGGTATTTGTAATTTTGTATTGCAAAGCCATTTCTTAACCGATTAAAATCAAATAAAAACCAAGAGAACGAGAAATCATTGAAATTTATTTTTATGATTTTAGAAAATCGTCACTTCACCGGTTTTTAAGATATCACAAGTAGAAATCTACTGTTAATTTTATGCGTCAACAACCCGTTTATATCAACTAATATTCTTTCGTTTTTAATAACATTTTCCGTGGAAATAAAAATAAATTTTTTGCTAAAAAATATGAAAATTTTATTTATGAAACAACTCAAATTGTGCCACTTCCTGTAATAAGTGGGCGCTTCCCCATGAAATGTTTTTTTAATCGGATTTGAAAAAAAAATCGTCCATTCAAATTTCTTCATTTTAATCAAATCTATTTATTTAGGAATGTGTTTTTTTGTTATTTTAACACACAAATAAATACAAACAGGTTAGGTTTGTTTTCATATAAAGAGTTTTACTGTCTTTTCTGAAAATGACGAGCTCATTTAATGAAATATTAAGCATTGATTTTTGTTTTATTGAAGTGAAGGAATGCCTTTTTCTGATAAGTAACGAATAGCAGTTCATGTTTTTTTTTAAAATAAAGTGTATTCTTATATACGAATTATTTTCCTTAAGTTTGCTTCAACATAGACAAGATATACATGATACTTTTATCAAAACTAGACTGATTTTAAAATAGGATTCGGAGACAAAATAGTCTGTTAAATCAAATATTAGTTATTTTTTTAATGGTTATAACCTTACTTATAACAAATAATTGTACATGCTTTTATCTAAAGCATAATCGTATTAATCTATATTTAAATCGGTAATTTTAAAAACGTATATAAATGGGTATATTGTATAAATATACCTTCATTAAGGTTCTGCAACGAAGACAGGATGGTAGTGAAGACTTCTATCGTGACTGGGATGATTATAAGACAGGATTCGGGGACTTGGAAAACGAGTTTTGGATAGGTAAGATAATCAAATCTGGCTAGGTTTGTTGCAAAACTACTAAAATACTAAAAATATATTTACATATATTGCTACTGGGGGTCAAAAAGGGGCCACACCCAAAAAATGACTTTTTTATTTGTGGTTCGATTTTCAAAATCTTTTTTTCATTGGAATCCTTGTGAAAATCCATGCCTGCATTTTTCAAGCAGATTTGCAATATCTCTTACCTTTTTTAGGGGTCAAAGGGGCTAAAACGCCGTTCAAATGAGTTTGTCCATGCAAATAGTTCTAAGCAAAAATTGAGTTGTAGTGGGCCAGCCAATTGTTATGAAGTTTTAATATGATGATTATATCAACTAAAGGAATGTTGGTTTTGTATTTGGGGTTTGTGGCCCCTACTGTTTTAGAAAAAAGGGCCAAGCAAAGGGGCTAAAACGGGTGTAATGACAAAACTGTTGTAGAATGTTTATCATTCAATTTTGAAAATTCTTTTTTTGTTGAAGTGCTCATAAAATTCTGTCTACTAAAAGAGTCAATGATTTTGATATTTAATTCAGCATTACATTGCTACAGGGGGCTAAAGACAGGCCACGTCCATTAAATTAACTTTTTTATGTTTGGTCCGATTTTCAAAATTCTTTTTTTTTTCATTGGATTCCTTGTGAAAATTCCTGCCTAATTTATTGATTGGATTTGCAATATCTTGTACCATTTTTGAGAAATTAGGGTTACAAGAGCCAAAATTGCCAATTAATACATGTACAAAATTTTGTTCTGAAAGTTTTGTCAAGACACTGACATGGGAAAAATACAGACAGCACAAGTTCTGAAAATGAGAATGAACTTCCCAAATAAATGTTTAAAAGGTATTTGATACAAAGGCACCAAATAACTTCAAACACTCAGGAAAAACCTTGTAAAAGAGATTTTTCTGCAAGTGGTAATAGCGTAGAACTTTGACACAAAAACAAAAAGGTTGTCTGTTCTAAACATAGGTGCTATTGTCATATTCATTTGCCTATTCCAATTGTTAATAGGGGTCCAATCAGCATAGGTGTTGTTCTTGAGATTTATAATGAACTTGCATTGGTTTATATAACGTTTGTGACATGGTAGGACTTGCACCAATCTATGATTTTGATCTGTGGTGATCCCTGAAGTTTTGTGCAATTAAAGGTCAATACTTGTAGCAATAAGTACCAATCACACGTTGATAATATACAAATGTCCAAAATTGAAATTGTTGTGCAACTGAAAATGTCATTTATTTAGCATTTATTGAAAGAAATAACTCAAATCATCTTTAATACATGTACGTAAGTTGAGTACATGTTTGTTTCATCATTCATAGTTATAAATGTTATATTTTTAAAGTGTTATTTTTATTTTTCTGTATTGGCTTTTTGTACAAGTTAAACACAATTTTAAGCCTTGTTTTGTACAAGTTATAACATGTACAGGCAAAAATTGTACAGGTTATAACTTGTATTTTTTGGTCGTACAAGTTATAACATGTACAAAAATTTTGTACATGTTATAACTTGTACAAAATTACAACTTGTGCACAACATGTATATAAATAAGGCTTTTTGTATTAGATGTTGATGTAAATATATATGTGTCAAAAATGCATTTTTAAGTCCACCACATGAAGCATGTGTCAAAAAGCTTTGTAAGTCCACCATGGGCTTCGTGTAACCAAAGCAATGGACTATCCATATTGGGCCTCCAACGTACAGGGTTCAACTTGTATCATGTTTGTTCCGCGCACTTGTTGAATCCTGGCGTTATGCGAGACTCGTGACATTAAAATAGATATTCGCCACCCCTCTTTAGTTATAGTATAATTATCCATGGGAGAATATTAAAAACCAAGAGGCTCCCAGGAGCCTGAATCGCTCACCTGGTCTAGATGTCAAATCTATGGAGTCTTTTCTATAGCTAAATGAGCTGAATGTTTAAGCAAAAAAGCTTTTTTTTTTATCTGCAATAGTTTTCATTCTGTAAGCAAAAAAACACTATTTTTTGCCTTTAAAGGGCCATACTCCCTTTAGGGGATCATCTGCCAACTTGAAGCCTATGAACACTTTTGTACAACTTAATGAACTGAATGTTTAAGCAAGCAACAGCTTTTCTTTATCTGCAAAAGTTTTCATTCTATAGGCCAAAAACACTATTTTTCACCTTTCAGGGGCCATCACCCCTAAAAGAGGTCATCTGACATCTTTGACCCTATGGGCACGTAATTTGTAGAGCTAAATAAACTTAACATTTAAGCAAGCAACAGCTATTTTCTATCTGTAATAGTTTTCATTTTATAGGTCAAAAACACTATTTTTGCCTTTAAGGGGCTGTAACCCCTATCAGGGGTCATCTATTAACTTTGACCCTATGGAGACTTTCGTAGAGCTAAATGAGCTGAACATTTAAGCAAGCAACAGCTTTTCTGTATCTGCAATAGTTTTCATTCTATAGACCAAAAACACTATGTTTCGCCATTAAAGGGCTGTAACCCTTATTAGGGGTCATCTGTCAACTTTGACCCTATGGAGACTTTTGTAGAGCTAAATGAGCTGAACATTTAAGCAAGAACAGCTTTTCTCTATCTGCAATAGTTTTCCTTCTATAAGCCAAAAACACTATTTTTCGCCTTTGAGGGGCTGTACCTCTATAAGGGGTCATCTGACATCTTTGACCCTATGAATGCTTTTGTAGAGCTAAATGAGCTGAACATTTAAGCAACCAACAGCTTTTCTCTATGTGCAATAGTATCCTTCTGTAGGCCAAAAACACTATTTTTCGCCTTTGAGGGGCTGTAAACCCTATAAAGGGTCATTTGACAAATTTGACCCTATGGAGACTTTTGTAGAGCTTAATGAGCTGAACATTTAAGCAAGCAATAGCTTTTCTATATCTGCAATAGTTTTCATACTATAGGGCAAAAACATGAAAAAATCCTATTTTTCACCTTTAAGGGGCCATAACCCCTTTAAGGGGTCATCTGACAACTTGGACCATATGGAGACTTTTGTAGAACTTTTGATCCTGAAGCAGCACCGTGGCATCAGATTTCATCTTTCTCTTATACTTTTTGAATTACAAGACAAAAACAGTAGTCTGACACCCCTGTTCTATTTTTAGCCAGGGCGGCCATGTTTTTTGACGAATCAAAAATCGAAACACAACTTTTATGCAGGATACCCTAAGGATCAATCATACTAAGTTTCATTGAATTCTATTCTGTAGTTTCAGAGGAGAAGATTTTTGAAAAATTGTTAACAGACGACGACGACGACAGACGACGACGACGGACGCCAAGTGATGGTCCAGGTGAGCTAAAAACTGGTAGCCACCCCCTCAGACAAAATGGTTGTCCCCTTATGTTTGAGGTAAAGTATTGTTAATTTTCTAATTGGCGTCAGCCCTGTTGTTGTACAGTTGTAAAGAAACAGTTATGCCATCGATATGTCTAGGTCTGCATTGCTGATATTATGTAATTGATTATTTTGAAAATAAGTATCAAAATGAAAGAAATATCGAATTGATACGGGTGTAGCTTGGAGTGTACAAAAATGATTTTAAGATATCCTGCATCACAAAAAGGGCATGTTCTCTTTTACATAAAATTGCACAAACGAACATTTATGTTGGTTTTACTATGATGTTAAGTATTGTCATCCTTTAAGTTCAGTATATTCTGTTTTTTTGCTAAGATAAGATAAAAAGCCCGTTTGGCAATAATTTTGAAGGCATCAAATAATAACTAAGTTCAATTTATTATATATGTGCAAGTGACAAAAACAAACAAACGACATTTATTATTAATTTACAGCAAAAAGACACATAAATTAAAAACAAAGAACTTACCATTTTCGCATTTTTTTTAAAAGTAATGAAATTCACACTATTTGAAGAATACAGTGTAAAACTTTGAAGACACTTTTAGTTTTCCAAAACACATACCACAAAGTATTGTTTTCTAGAGAAAACTGTATAAAAATACGCAGTGTCAAAATAGATAAAATGTAAACACTTGCCTGCCGGTAAACTGAGAAACTTTAAACCAAAACGGAACGGAAAATCGATAAAGAAGGAAACGAAAATAGTAAATCAAGCAACTGAAATCTGTAAAAATAGGAAACTTAATCGAGCGAAACCGGAAAAAAGAAAACTGAATCGATTTTACCTGACACCAGTCGTTTTCTTAATTTGTTTTTGTCTTGTGTTAGTTACATTTCCTTTCACAGTTACCAGTACCCAGTAAATGTCATGTGAATAACTGATTACCAACAGTAAATATTTATGCTGAACAACACGCAGAATTAAATGAGATAATTTTATATAAAGCTGCAAAAATTTGAGTTTTTATGTCGGTAAAGAAAAGCTTTAATATGTATACTTTTGATATATGTGCTTTTTTTCAATGTGTCAAATATGCGAAATTGATAGGTTCTATGTCTTTAACACGTCATTTTCGAGTTCATTGCTTTTCCGGAAAAATCTTTCAATTAGATAGAACATATTACGTGACATTACCGGTTTTTGAGTCAAACCGGTTGGCTGTCCCGTAGACTTATGCAAAAGCAGGGCAGAGAAACAAACAGTAAACACAAACAAGGACAGGACAAAAAAAAACAGATAACATATAAAACACAAAAACACAAAAACTACTGAATATCCATTAACTCAAGTCTAATGAGAATGACATCAGGTGCTCCAAATAAATGAATATTAATCTAAAACTCGACACACACAACAGCAAGACATTGGATATTTATCTGAAAAAGTAACACCGAATAAGAAGAAATTGAATAGAAATTCTAAAAACGACACACAAAAAAGCAAAAAATTTGATAGTAATCCGAAAAACGACCCCCACACAAAATTAAATTGTATATTATTCTGGAACGATAACGACACACAAATAACACGAAATTGAATATTTATCTTAAAAGCGACACCCACAATTAAAGTCTGTATAAATTTTATAAAGAGTTCCAACAGAATAACAAGAAATTAAACATTAATTAGACAAATCAATTAATACCAACAATAACAAGATATTGAATATTACTAAAAAAGGCGATACACACAATGTAAAAAAAATGAATAATAATTTAAAACAATCCATGGACATTTTTTTATCATATCTTATTGCTTAAAGCAATTAAAATTCGGTTTCATATCACAAAAGACAAGCCGTTTATACATGGATTAAATCCAGTTCAGATCTAAAGAAAGAACGTTTAGTGATTCTCTAGTTGAAATATCAAATCACAATAACATCATATTTGTCAGTGGTGTAACTGTCAGTAATGTAACCAATACCACTTACATTTTCTAGTAGCATCACTGACACATTTACATCATTTGCGCCTTTCACAAAAATCTTATTTTATATTTTAGTCCATTAATTGATAAACAATGCGTTATCTAATAGAAGTAGACAGTAACAATTATATTTTATCTCTACGTAGATTCTGCTTAATATTGAAAACAATGTTGGAAACTTCACTGACAAATATTTAAAATTGTAACATCACTGACAATTGAATAAAACATCACTGACCAAATGTCAGTGATGTTACCGACCAAAAATTTAAAAAGCTTTTATGCTCTTTTTGCGTAATAAAGGTGTTTTTCTCTTGTTTTCTTACACCAACAATTTCTTAAAAACATATAAATCTATTATAGTGGTGATAATTTTATAGTTAGTGTCAGTGATGTTACAAATGTCAATGACGTTACCTGATGAAAAATCTAATTTCACCTCACTGATTTTAATATTACATTAAAATGCAATGAATCATTTCTTAGTTTAACTTCAGAAAGCAATTAATCAATACATATGAGGAAACTGGATTCTCCCGTTATATAAGTAATTATTGTAGAAATAAAACAAGGATTTCTTTAACATTTGTGGGTAGTAAGTTTTTTAAAATGTTTTGAATCGTTAAGCTCTATTTATAATCAGATAATTTGTTAGATGCATCATAATAGACATGTCTTAATTTCCGTTATAAAAAAAATCGATGATTTTTTTTCCGACTTTTTAAACATTTTTCTAAAAATAATATCATTGACAGAAAAGAGCTTGTACCCCCCTTTTTCAAACTTTTCAAAACTTACGAGGTGTCATTAAGCTCACAAAAATAAGTATATGAATAACTATGACTTTGAATAACTTACTACCTAAGAATCAGAACAATTAAAGTAAATTGAATTTTTGGAGTTTGGATTGGAAGTTCCTCCATTTTTAGAATGACCCCTATAATAAATATTGTGACATAATTTCCCGACAGTTATCTCCCCTTTTAAAATTGTTTTTCTTTTATCTTTTGTTAAAATAGGACCATAAAAATTCAAATAAGATTAATATCTGTACTGGTTTGATTTTTATCAATTTTAAACTACAGGCAAAAAAGTTGTTAAATGCTTGAAAAAAGATACCCAGATTAGGATCAACTACTCTTACATATTTACTACTTGTATGTAAAGACAAACTATCTTCCCGATTTCTGACAAGTTATCACTGGGAGTCAAATATTAAAGCTTAGGTCATTGGTTGCATTGTAAATAGAGGCTATGCCGAAAGATTTGGATTTTTATAATGCACAAAAGGCTGAACTGAAGAGGTAGCTAAAGTTCACATTAGTCCTTCGTTATGCAACTCCAAGTTTTTTTTAATGGAACTGAAAAAGATCCATTGAAATGTTAAGTCTAGCTTTCTAAAATATACCCACATGTTTAAATTCAAGGTGCACATAACAGGGCTCATCTTGGGAGGAAAATTAGAGGAAGAAAGTAATCATTAAGATTTGCCTTGAGTATCATTTCGAAAATAGCATCGTTTAAAACATCGAAATCACCTTTAAAAATGGAACAGTAATCAGGTATTGAAGAAACCCAAGAGGAGACCCGTTCACTAATCAATTTTACACATACTAAGTAACTAAACAGGCTTGATCATTATTCTTGTTTTTGTCAGACCCTCATTATCTTTCCATGGTCTCCAATGCATGGTATCATTACCCTCGTCTCCAGGTTTATACAAGCCGTTAATGTTTGCCCTGGCGCAATCTCTAAACCACCAGCCGCTTTCCTTTGTTTCTGCACATGAATCAGCATGTTGATCATTATCCACATCTCTGGTTGAAAATGCTACAGGGATTCCTTCATTATACATTCCATCGCCTAAACATAAGAGGACCAGTAATACATTAGGTCATATTCATCCTAGTCAACATGCGCATGTTGGGCCAATGTTTGGGATTTGATTTGCAAGTTGAGTAAAACGTCAATTTTGTTAAAACAATATATTGGACCAGTGTTATATGTATAAACTTTATGAATATCGATCCATTTTTTCAAAAAGATGCATAAAATGTAAAATCAACATAAACCAGCCATGGCCAGTACCAATGTGAAATGTCGTTAAACCCCCCATGGTCGGTAACAACAGCAAAAGTTGATGTAAAGCACTTTCATATTCATTAATACAAAAAACACAACCTAATAGTTTAAAATTGTATTTAGGTATTACGGAAGTGTAATAATATAAGATTACCTGCGGTCCCGGAATAGCCGGATATATTCAGTGTGTAATTCATAGATTCATCATCAACAAAGAAATTGTCGTATTCTGCATAGGCAGTCAGATTATCAAAATCCTCAAGGTCAAACCGGACTTTGTAATGCTTCTGTGACGTTATATTGTGTATGATGTCATTCCCTACAACAACATTTGAAATTAAATTATCTCGAAAAATAAATAAATAAATAAATTACATTATACCGGTTAAATGTTTTATCAGTTTTTTCAATGTGATTAAAATCAGATCTATCAATTGTTCCTACTGTGATTAAAATCAGATCTATCAATTGTTTCCTACTGTGATTAAAATCAGATCTATCAATTGTTTCCTACTGTGATTAAAATCAGATCTATCAATTGTTTCCTACTGTGATTAAAATCAGATCTATCAATTGTTTCCTACTGTGATTAAAATCAGATCTATCAATTGTTTCCTACTGTGATTAAAATCAGATCTATCAATTGTTTCCTACTGTGATTAAAATCAGATCTATCAATTGTTTCCTACTGTGATTAAAATCAGATCTATCAATTGTTTCCTACTGTGATTAAAATCAGATCTATCAGTTGTTCCCTACTGTCACTGCATGTTAGAATTGAAGACACCCCATTCTACTTTCTGTTTTGATGACCTTTTTCTATTGACCAATCGGACTGCAGCTTCAAAGATTTTTATAATGGACCAAGAGGATTCCAAAAAAAGGTCATCAGAACAGAAAGGAGAATTAAATGTTTTTTTTTAAATATCATGATTGTTTAAAAATCAACGGTAAATATGGAAATGCATTCATAAAAAATTCACCCTTAAATTTTTAAAAATAATAGTTATAACTTTTGCTTAATAAAGATATTTCAATCCACTTAGATTGATTAAGTTAAATAAAATATTTAAGATATTTATATAATTTCTTTGATTTAAATATTCTTCATGCTTTTTCCCCTATTGATTTTATACTGGTTCTGATTTATGAGGGTTGTGTTGCAACGAATTATTTATCTATTACAATTTATCAAAATAAATATTTTCAACCTTTTTATAAGGCAGAAAAATATTTTAATCTGCTTTTATTTCATTTCTTGTATACAGTAAATCTAAATGACAAGTAACAAAGAGCCCTGACACGGTTTCAGGCTATGAATTCCTGTAATTTCTATTTTCTTATATTTTTTTAAAATTTATTCTCTATGTGTTTTGTAATAGCATTTTTAACATTTATTTGCTCAAACTTTAAGACTTTAAAAAAATTAAAAGAGTGTTGTCAAGAGTAACTTATTCGGTGTCATTCTAAACTTTCTTGATGACACCGATGTTTGTTACCTAGCCAAAATTCGTTTTCCAAGTTCCCAAAACCATTCTTGTATACAGTCCAATTTTGATAGAAATCCACACTTCCATTTTGTCTTCGCTGCAACACCTAAAACACGAAACAAACATGCAAAGCAGACGACAGAATAAAAAAATATTTTTTAAATTAGTCAAATTTAATGAGCGCATATATAAACATAAATAATCCGGCGAAACCCTCATCAACCAACCTTTCAAAAATACAAATTTAAGGAAAATATAAACTGTAAACTGGAAAAATCGAATTCGAATATTCAAGAGAATAACGTACCGCAGATTTAAAGATCTTAAGAAGGAGAGGTACCGATGGGGTATCCGAATGTCAAAAGTCCGAAAGGACAGAGACAAAACCAGTAAACACCAACACGAACGGGACAAAAACAGAGAACATGTAAAACATGGAAACACAAAACAACTGAATATCAATCAACAACGCGAACTCCAGTCGAAACAATAGTGAACTCAGGTGCTCCGGAAGAATAATACTGTAAACGTACTTATTTTCGCAGGTACTTATTTTCACGATTTTACGATATCACCAAAGTTCATGGATATCTAATTTCACGAACTGTGTTTATTATTCTATTCATTTTAAACAATTTATTTCATTTCAAAGGTTTTTAAATCCGGAAAATGCTTGACCGCAATATCCGTCAAATTAAATATCGCGCGAAAATAAGTACGTTTTCAGTAGTTCTGAGTTGGTACCGGAACTTCAAAATATATCAACTATGTTGATGGCACCAGAACTCCTGCATTTATTTTGAGCTTGTTTCCATACAACTTGTAATGTGAATTAAAAGAGACAGCCAAACTAATAAAAAACAATAATAAAAAACATTCCTTTCCCCTTATTAAGTTGTGAGTTTTTCTTCCAATGACCAATATCGACACACAAAAAAAAACGATTTAAGAGATATAATGCCATGTATATTTGCAATGCCTTGATCAAAAAGACTTTAGCCACGAGGTAATAACAAAACTACCGAACTTGAATGATCAATCTCATAGTCCAGAGAAAATGACAAAAACGAATCAGTCATACCGGAGAATTGGTGGATCGCAAAGGTCCTGACTTGGTACAGGCATTTCAAACGAAATGGTGGGTTAAACCAGGTTTAATGGCGCCAAACCTCCCTCTTCATTGCGATCTTAGGATCTGGTAACGACTAAGTTGTGACACACAATAGGGATATTGAGGTGATCATCTCAGTACAGCAGACCAGTCAAACACTAATTAAACAATTAACTACCATATCTTTTAACTCAATTTTGAAATTTTCAACTAGTGGCTGATAACGAAGAAAGAATTTTTGAGAGATCGTATGAGACGTATTTTCTTATAGCCCTGCTCCAAAAGTCAGTCACTAAGAAATCGGTGTCTGATAAAAAAATCTGTGAAATGTGTGCAAGCTCTGGTATATCGAATAAGTTGTGAGATATAAACATCGTATGCAAGGGATTTAGGTATCTTGCTCTGTAGATGAGTCTGGTTAACAAAAATCAGAAATGGTTTGTTGTTTGAGCAGTAATTATTGACATTATATGCAAAGTGTGCAAGTATGCTGTTTACTATGTAAGAAAAATAAACATGAATGGGGACACAATTTGTGTTCATTAAGATGCCAATTTGTTGACTCATATTCAGCTGATGGGGTTAACTTATCAACGTATCACAATTAATTCGTTATTCCAGAGCTTGTGGAAGTTACATCGATTTCATTGGCAGAGAGTCCCGTCTGACACAAAAATGCAAATACCAAAGCGAGTATTAAATTGAAAATTTGGTAATGATGTATATCGATATTTCAAGAAGCAACCTTTCATCAGCATCATTTGGCCAACAATCAGTTGTATTAAGTGAAAAATAATCTAAGCCAAAAATTTCGAACAGGGAAGCCTAATCCAGCCCTGAGGATACATGTATCAACCATGTGCAGTACATAGAAATAGACCTAGTGTTTTGAACAGTTTTGAATTTAACTATCTGAAATTTTAATAACAACAATTATTAGAAATTAGATTGTAAATTCATGTCGATCAAGTAGGACGACCAAGCTTGTGATAACCCCCGGAGACCGCAGATCCACAGATGCGGTTATCGACTCAGTGGTTACCAAAACAGACATAAAATGGTTCATTAAGTAATTCCATATATCGATATTTTTAGGAGTAACCTGTTATCAGCAGTATTTGAATTAAAACATACGGTTAAGTTGCCACTTGGTTGCAGTCGTAACTCGGGAAATTTTACTGAAAGAAACAAAGGTACCAATGGGGTATCCGAATATCAAAAGTCCGAAAGGGCAGAGACAAAACCAGTAAACACCAACAGGAACGGGACAAAAACAAACAACATGTAAAACATGGAAACACAAAATAACTGAGTATCAATCAACAACGCGACTCCAGTCGAAAAAAGAGTGAACTCAGAAATGCACTTATCCGCAAATATGAGATTTTAATCTCTCAAAGCAGTGCAGATGTTTGTTTGTCGTAGGGTTTTATTTTGTCGTCCTTTGTTAGATTTGATACGCTGAATGCACGGTTGGCAGAGCGAGGGGTGTGCTTTAGCAACCACATGAACTGCCTATTCTTTCGGAGCATCTGAGTTCATTCTCGTTCAGTTGTTTTTGTTTTCGTGAGTTTTATGATGTTATATGTTTTTTTTTCGTGCGGTGCTCGTTCTTGGTTTTCTCTCTATCCTTTTGGACTTTTGACACTCATATGCCCTATTGGTACATCTTCTTTTCTAATTCAAATATGACAAATATGATATAATGTAGTTTCATTATTATTCGTAGGGCCATTACTCACAAAATTTGATTCCCCAGAAAAAGAAATTTTCACAATGATTTGTATTTTAGAACCTCGAAATTAGGAATAGGCAATCATTTCAATATTCATCAAACCACGAAAATTGATACCACCGAAAATAAATGAATTCGTAGTAATTCCATGAAATGAAGCCATCATCAATTTTAACCGATACTGTCACTATTTTATCGTTTAAGGTGGTTCAGAAGTATAAAACTGAGCATCTTTTTTTTTTTACTATATTTCAATTTAAATGACCAAAAATAACAAAAGAAATGCAAAATTTAATTCTTTGTTTTATTTTGTTAATGAAAAAAATAGACCATTAATTATTAAAAAGCTTTTTTCTGAAAAGTTCTGTTTCCAGAGGAGATTACTGGTGGGAAACTGTGTGACAATTTTTTATATAGAAATGTATAGGAAAAATCTGTATTTCTTTAATATCTTGAAAAGAAGGTCGTCAACCGAAGTTTTGTTGTTGTTTTTTTTAAGATATTTTATGTGCCAGTGACTGTAGTGAAATATAACCAAAATCTGATGGGTTTCCAGCACACAGTAATGCTGAATAACTTTATATTTTCTAATCTATATAGGTCATCAACTTAAAAAGGTCAAAAATCTTTAGAAAGGTCCACGACCTCCCAATTAATTTTGCATTTTTCAATCTTGGTATATTAAAGGCATATTGTCTACGGCAAACTATTTTTTTTTACCCCCCAATTTTTTGGTGTCAATTAGACCGAAATGCAATAAAATGAATATTGAAAAACAAATTTGCTACAAATTTTGCCTCAAAAGTAGTTTATTTTGATCAAAATATCTCGACAATATTGATTGATATTTTATTTACCTGCATCACGTCACATTGACACAGATTTAGATTGAGTAGTTTTAACGCGGACCCTAATCGGAATCTCGGGTTTTGTCCCCCGAATACATTAATATGTTGAAAAAATACCAATATTTTTCGTGTTTACCTTTCAAATCACATTCAAAACCTAATACAGGCAATAATTGTCAGTTTTATTCATTAAGTAGCTCTAATATTCGGATGCCGTTTTAATTTTCTTCCGAGCTAAAACTTCGAGAAACAGATTATGCACCACGAGCAAGAACTATGGAAGTTTTCAATCAAAGAATGTATAGTGCGCATGCTTACAGCTCATCTACATCTCATGAATATGAATTTTTGTAAAGCTTTACAAATATTATATATTTTTCAATTTTTGAAGTAATAAGGTACCCTAGTGGTATTTTGAACGTTTGTATCTTTCTAAATAACCAAAACGAATAGTCTGACGACAATTTTTTGGTTTACAAAAAAATAATTTTTCGTAGACAATATGCCTTTAAAGCTTATAAAATTTAAATCTGCAAAATGTGAGAAAAATCTGATGGATTTTGATTATATACCCGAACCACCTTAAGCAGTGCATAACCTACCGTCCATCCACCGCCAGCGTCATTCATTTCACAATAAACCAACACGGCATTCTCCCTCGATGGATATACTTTGTAGACTTTACTCGGCCAATCTGGTGGTAGCTCACTGCAATCTATCGGTAACTGTCCGCCAGATGTATTACGGCAAATGTCTGTTGGTAACTCAGTACAGTCAGTTCTTTGCTTTATAAACTTCACGGGAGAATTTCCAACGAGTTTACTCTGACATTTTCTCAATGTCTGATTATTAAATAGTAGACAGTTATTGGTTGATGTCTCTTTGGTAAACCCGCAGCAATTGTGATCTACACTACAGATCAAAGCGCATTCTCCAGAACTTTGAATGTTTTGAATTGTTTTCTGTGCTGTACTGTAGACTCTTGTTTCTACTACAAAGCGGTCAATTGTCATCGCTTCATTAGCAATAGAATGGACAACTGAAAACTTCAAAAACATAAATACAGCAAAAGCTTTCATGTCTGCTATGTTTGGTGGATAAATTGAGCTCCGAGCATATTCAGTCACCTGATCATTATAAAGTGTATACGTCATTAATAATTAAAATATAAAAGATGCAATCTCTCAAAATATGTAAAGACAGACAATCACTATTGTTACTGATAGTCACTTTGAACTAATAATGTATTCTTGGATAACTTTTCATAAACTATCACTAATTGAATAATAGATAATGCAAACCATTCAAAAACAATACAACAAAAATATCTAATGTATAACATTACAAATGAAATTGTACCTCTATTCAAATTACTGTTTTATTAATGAAAATTTCTGACTTGAAACTTCGAACTTTTGTCATTGCTAAAACTTAATGTCAATACAAAACAAAGAAGCTCATTTGATTATCATCATAATGCAAGGATATCAACAAATTACTATAAACTGTCTGAATATTCATTGTAAAATTGTTAAAGTTTACTCATTGCAAAGAATAATATAAATAATATTATAACATGTTATCGGCCTTTGATACTTATTTAATGTACATTAACGGATAATGACGAAGCTCTCTGAAAAGAATTTTTGATCATGACAAGTGGATGTTCTTTTTAATTAATAAATACACATCTAGGCAATGACTGAGCCCTCTGAAAAGAATTTTAGATCATGACGAGTAATTGTCCTTTTTTTTAATAAATGCGCAGCTAGAGACAATGACTGAGCTTTCTGAACAGAATTTTTGATCATGAAAAGTGGGTGTCTGGGGACAATGACTGGTCTCTTTTTAAAGTATTGTTTATAATGGCAGGCGATTGTTCATTTGTAGCTATTTAATAATGTAAATGAATAGCTACTGACAATGGCGGACCATATCTGTAGAAGAAATATTGTGTAGAATTTTTGAATAAGTCCACCTTTTACTTATGAAACGCCAACGGATCATTTGAAACGGTTTTATATATATATATATAATAACAATTATTGTCCAATTGATGAAATTCATTGAATATTTTTGTAAAGGTTTTTAATGTCATTATTATTTAAATCCTCTGAATTTATTGTTGTTACGTATTTTATGATAATGGCATCTTATGAATATTTAAATCATATCGAATTACTTGGTGCTTTTGATTACATACTCTTCAAAAATATTATGTTATACTGATTAAATTACCCAGCACAATTGATTAATGTGGTAATAAAAAAACACAGTGATATAATGGACAAGATGAAGACATTAGCTTAGTTTAAAGAAAAAAAACCCATATGTTTTAAATTGTTAATACTAATATTTTAAAACATTCTGAAATTATTTCTTTTAATATCTTCATGTATTACAAAGATATTCAGGAATATTTATTTGAAATAGTCCGCTTCTACAAGGATGTTTCTGACAAAACTACTGTTAATTTAACGTGACTAAAAATGTCTAATATTGTTTTCATTTATGTTGCTTTCTGAAATAGTTCAAAGAAAGTGGTTTCTCTATACTTTGTTCGTTTTATAACTTTCCAAAATTTTGATTCAAACGGTGCTGATGAGGGGTAACACCTTGAAATGTGCATTAACATGTACGCAATAATAATATCGACTGTTTTCGATATCGCTTTTGTATATTGTCTTTTCTTCTCGAGAGTTTTTTTATAATTCAGTTTAACATATCATCCTCTGACTACTTAAATGTGCTTGTAATGTACATGATTTAAACCAAAGGATCGTTTGTTATGAATGAAAGGGGGATCTCATTAGATATTTCTGGGATCAACTACCGTCTCTTTTCAAGCTTTTAAAAATAGTTTTATTATCACTTATTCCACATCTCTTTATTTTCACTAAAAAAATTCTTTCTTCGTTATCGGCCACTAGTAGAAAAGTTCAAAATTGAGTTAAAAGATACGATAGTTAATTGTTTTAATTAGTGTTTGACTGGTGTGCTGTACTGAGATGATCACCTCAATATCCCTATTGTGTCTCACAACTATGTTGTGTTCTATGGTCATTACCGGACCCTAAGATCGCAATGGAAGAGGGAGGTTTGGCGCCATAAAACCTGGTTTAACCCACCATTTCGTTTGAAATGCCTGTACCAAATCAGGACCATTGCGATCCACCAGTTCTCCGGTATGACTGATTCGTTTTTGTCATTTTCTCTGGACTATGAGATTGATCCTTCAAGTTCGGTAGTTTTGTTATTACCTTTATTTTCTATTATTCAAATTTTGCTGAGGGGAGGCTACTCCTTGAAGTATGGATATACAGAATAAAGAAACTATCAGTTTTATTGATAACCATATTGGTGTAATGTATCTTGAAATTATTATGATTTCACGATCAAATCATCTAACAAGACAACAGAACGCAGAAACATATATTGCATTTATAAATAACACTGATACTATGGCATTCTAAGAAAAGGGGTTCGTTTTTATTTTTTTAACACGAACTCGGTGAATATTATGACCAGAAATAACAGATCTATTTTAAGCACGAAAGGTTAGATGCTCATCGCTATTGTCAAGTATCATATATCAAACATATGCATAATACATGTATACTTATAGGGAAAGAAACATTTATCGGTAATTAGCGTCTTGACCCTTTGATCTCATCTGCCTGATATTTTATAGTATCATGGACAGTCCGTGATACAAGAAAATATCATGTGGGAGCACTTGATCACTGTGACCTGCGATGAAATTTGACGTAATTTGTGACGTAATTGTACTGAAAACTTGTAACATGTGTGTATTTTTCTCATTTCCTTCCGGACTCGTGTGATATTCACCTAGATATAGATAGTATCAAAAAGGAAAGTACATAATATTCTATATATAACATATGAACAATTATAATAGTAGATTGGTATACTGGCTAATAGACCATTTGATTGGATTTTCCTTTGCAATAAACTAGCCTACCCTAAAAGCCTATTTTAACATAATCTTATATGGTTTTCAAACAAATAAGAAATTAACAAACCCTGCGCTCGCTGATAGAAATTTTAATATTTCTATAAACTGAATGTCTGTCTTGCACACAAATAATAATGTTATGAAATATTATATATATATATATATACGTTATTCTGATGCAACTCTGTAGATACAGTGGTATGCAGAAACACATTTTAGTACATTATTTTCATTCAATAAACAATATTTATTACACAAAAACAAGGTCAAGTATCCTGATGCAGTAACATCAGTTTAAACTAAACATACAAGTACATAACCTAAAACTGCACAGAGACCCGTCTAGATCATTTAAATAGGTCTGATCATCATCCTTGTCTTCTTCAGACACTGGAACCCTCTCCATGGTACCCAATTAAAAAATATTAAAAAGGAAAAATAGCTACGGATATATTACGGATGGTCCTCAATCTATCCGTAAATCATCCGTTTTTCATCCGTAAAACGGTTATTTCATCCACGTCTGAATTTTATCCGTAATAAACTATCCATAAAACGGATGAATATCATTCTATCCGTTTTTCATCCATAGCTCAAATCATCCGTAAAATGTCCGTATTTTATCCGTTTTTCATCTGTATCATGAAAATACCATTTTTTCAGAAAAATTTCCCGAAACCCCTCTAAAATTAATGGTTATGACCTCGATCATATGGAAAAAAAAAACAAACAAAAAACAGGATATTTTAAATGCTACGGATGAATTCCACCCGTAAACCATCCGTACTACGGATGATTTTATACGGATGAAAAACATCCGTGTGCTCGATTTTTCCGTATTCATTCGTACATTAACGGATGAATTACGGATGGTTTACGGATGAAAACATCCGTAGCTATTTTTCCTGTGTTGATGGTTGATCATCATCCTTGTCTTCTTCAGACACTGGAACCCTCTCCACGTTACCCAGTGGATGGTTGATCATCACCCTTGTCTTCTTCAGACACTGGAACCCTCTCCACGTTACCCAGTGGATGGTTGATCATCATCCTTGTCTTCTTCAGACACTGGAACCCTCTCCACGGTACCCAGTGGATGGTTGATCATCACCCTTGTCTTCTTCAGACACTGGAACCCTCTCCACGTTACCCAGTGGATGGTTGATCATCATCCTTGTCTTCTTCAGACACTGGAACCTTATCCACGGTACCCAGTGGATGGTTGATCATCACCCTTGTCTTCTTCAGACACTGGAACCCTCTCCACGGTACCCAGTGGATGGTTGATCATCATCCTTGTCTTCTTCAGACACTGGAACCCTCTCCACGGTACCCAGTGGATGGTTGATCATCATTCTTGTCTTCTTCAGACACTGGAACCCTCTCCACGGTACCCAGTGGATGGTTGATCATCATTCTTGTCTTCTTCAGACACTGGAACCCTCTCCACGGTACCCAGTGGATGGTTGCTCATCATTCTTGTCTTCTCCAGACACTGGAACCCTCTCCACGGTACCCAGTGGATGGTTGATCATCACCCTTGTCTTCTTCAGACACTGGAACCCTCTCCACGGTACCCAGTGGATTGTTGATCATCACCCTTGTCTTCTTCAGACACTTGAACCCTCTCCACGGTACCCAGTGGATGGTTGATCATCACCCTTGTCTTCTTCAGACACTGGAACCCTCTCCACGGTACCCAGTGGATGGTTGCTCATCATTCTTGTCTTCTTCAGACACTGGAACCCTCTCCACGGTACCCAGTCATCCTTGTCTTCTTCAGACACTGGAACCTTATCCACGGTACCCAGTGGATGGTTGATCATCATCCTTGTCTTCTCCAGACACTGGAACCCTCTCCACGGTACCCAGTGGATGGTTGATCATCATCTTTGTCTTTTTCAGACACTAGAACCATCTCCACGGTACCCAGTGGATGGTTGATCATCATCCTTGTCTTCTTCAGACACTTGAACCCTCTCCACGGAACCCAGTGGATGATTGATCATTATTATTGTCTTCTTCAGACACTGGAACCCTCTCCACGGTACCCAGTGGATGATTGATCACCATCCTTGTCTTCTTCAGACACTGGAACCCTCTACACGGTACCCAGTGGATGGTTGATCATCATCCTTGTCTTCTCCAGACACTGGAACCCTCTCCACGGTACCCAGTGGATGGTTGATCATCATCCTTGTCTTCTTCAGACACTGGAACCCTCTCCACGGTACCCAGTGGATGGTTGATCATCATCCTTGTCTTCTACAGACACTGGAACCCTCTCCACGGTACCCAGTCATCCTTGTCTTCTTCAGACACTGGAACCTTATCCACGGTACCCAGTGGATGGTTGATCATCATCCTTGTCTTCTCCAGACACTGGAACCTTATCCACGGTACCCAGTGGATGGTTGATCATCATCCTTGTCTTCTCCAGACACTGGAACCCTCTCCACGGTACCCAGTCATCCTTGTCTTCTTCAGACACTGGAACCTTATCCACGGTACCCAGTTGATGGTTGATCATCATCCTTGTCTTCTTCAGACACTGGAACCCTCTCCACGGTACCCAGTGGATGGTTCATTATCATCCTTGTCTTCTTCAGACACTGGAATATGATTCTTTTTTTGGTTAACCTTTATGTATCAAAAATGGCCTAATTGGTATGTTGTTTGAATGGTTTAAATGGTTTGCTACATTTTGATCTCTTATTCCTTAAAAAAAACACATGCAAAATAAAAAAAACAAGACGATGATCGTAACTTAAAAATTGATTTGGAAACGATGATCGTAGCTGAAGGATTTTACATTTATTTCACAATAATCATTCTTTTATAAGAAGCAAAGAGGCACCAACGGGGCATTCGAGTGTCAAATCTCCGAAAGGGCAACGACGAAACACAACAAAAACAGCACGAAGAAACACAAAACACAAAATCAACCAAACGGAAATCAACAACGCAAACTCAAGTCATAACAAGAGCATTGTCAATATTACTTCGATTTTCAACATAATAATCAAATAGGAATATTTCATTCAATCAGTACTTTCAAAAATGGTAATGTCCTTTTGTGATATTAAAAACGAAAGAATATGGAATATGTGCCAGAAAGACACAATGCACATATTGAAATGATTTTCATCAATGTACAAAAGCAAAATTTCACTGCGTGTGAAGCGCTTTTCTGGATTAACCTTCATCAGACACGCTAGGAGTAGAAAACTTGGAAAACCGGTAGAATATTAGATTTGATTAAAAAAAAATGCCAAAAAAATTATTACAACAATCACCAAACAGATAAATTTATCAATTACCTTTATTTACCACAACCAAGCCAATGTCGCTGCTGGCGGAGTTTTTAATTCTCCTACTGCATTGCAACTTGGTAGCTTTACTTGAGATTGATCATCCTTGTTCGGTAATTTTGTTGTTACCTTTATTTACCACAACGTCCCGGGTGGCTTTTATGCATGCAGCAGAGGCTAGCTTGTCGTAAAAGGCGACTTATGGTCTTGGCATTCTGATGTCGGGTCAGTGCTCAGCCAACAGAGCGACCAAATATGTGCCCTAGTTATTACCTTTATTTTAATAAAGTCTAATGTTCGAAGGGTAGTTTTTGTTGGGACTTAATGTAATCAAAATAATTTGTTCATTTTAAATGTCGATTTTTTTTCTAAGAAATAAAGGTTGAAAATCGTCAATTCAA